>CAUYLG010005194.1:0-14912 GCA_963573385.1 Cacajao melanocephalus | reverse complement strand
ACCAGGGTTGAAATGAAGGAGAAAATGCTAAGGGCAGCCAGAGAGAAAGGTCAGGTTACCCACAAAGGGAAGCCCATCAGACTCACAGCAGATCTCTCAGCAGAAACCCTACAAGCCAGAAGGGAGTGGGGGCCAACATTCAACAACCTTAAAGAAAAGAATTTTCAACCCAGAATTTCATATCCAGCCAAACTAAGTTTCATAAGTGAAGGAAAAATAAAATTTTTTGAGAACAAGAACTCAGAGATTTCATCACCACCAGGCCTGCTTTACAAGAGCTTCTGAAAGAAGCGCTACAAATAGAAAGGAACAACCAGAAAAAAAAAAAAAAAAACCAGAAGCTGCAACTTTCATCTCTGATAAAACAGACTTTAAAGCAACAAAGACCCTAAGAAACAAAGAGGGACATTACATGGTGGTGAAAGGATCAATACAACAAGAAGAGCTAATGAATTTCTATTTTTCAAAACAACAGAAGACTTGTTTTCACTTTGTTTATCAAGGCCTGATACACACACACACACACACACACACATACATACTTATTTAAAGATTTCTATAGAGACTTTTTCATCTATTAAACATTAATAATTAGAAGATAATTTCTAAGTATATGCATTTAAATTATTGGTAAACTTAATTACTACATAATTCATTTATATTTTATTCATCATCTGACAGACTTTTTGAAATTTTGTTAATATCTATCTCATTCATAACCTAGTATTTGACCAACTTTGTGAGTGGACTTCCTTCCTGAGGAAAAACATTTTTAAATAGTTTCAGAATGCTAAATATATATATAGTATATATATATTTATATATATATATCTTTTAATCTAGCATAATTATTATATACAAATATATATATAACTACCAGGCTAGATAATTATATATATAATACACTGTATATAGCATATAGTATAATACTATGTATATAGTATTATATGCATACTAATATTTTCATGATTTTAACTTCTCAGTGTTTGAGAGAAGAAAGTGAAAATCTTTCATTAAGGTAGTGGTAACCAGTTTTTCCCTGCAGTTCTATCAACTTTTGCTTAACATATTTTGAGATTATTGAAGCAGAGGCTGATGGTTGTCCCACAGTCTGTTCTCTGCTTCAGTGGTTATAGGAGCTGTCCAGATTACTATTGCCAGCCTCCTTTGCACCTACACGTGATGTTATCACTAAGATATGGCTAATGGCTAATGGAATATAAGCAGTGTAATATGGTATCTTTTGAAAGTTGTTAAATGATAGTTGGCAGAGACCTTTTATCTTCTTTATTGTGCCTTCTAGTGTACAGCATAGGACACAAAATTCCACCTTCTTAGACCATGATGATGAAAACTATACCTAAATGCAACCAAGGAATGAAGTATAAGAAGTCTAATCCCTGAAGAATTGAGGTGCAAATTTCTCTCACCAGCATTGGATAGTTTGCTGTTCTACTTTAAATAAATAAGAGGAAAATAAACTACTTAGCCATTATTATTTAAATTTTAGAACACCTGGCTTTACCTAATCCTAACACTGCTATTTTAATAGCTGTAAACAAATATAGAACTGCCATAGGATTCCATTTAATTAAACATTTATCATTATGTATTGACCCTCACCTCACCTTCCTTTGTATGTATTTGCACTAAAGTCTTCTTTTCTGGTATTAATATAGTCACTCTGTTTTCTTGTTCTAATGTGCATTTAAACAATTTCTTTATGTTTTCTGTATACTGCTTGTAAGCAGCGTATTGTGGAATGTTGTTTGATTTTCCACAGACAATCTATATTTTTGTTTAACTGACAAGTATAGTCCTTTTAATGATTGATACATTTTAACATGCTTCTATTTTATTTAGGTTTTTATGCTTTTTCTACCTTTTTATGACCAGCTTTCCTCCTTCCTTTCCTTTTATATATCAATGAAATGTTTCTTTTATCCACTATTTTTCATTGATTTTTACTTCATAAAATATGAAAGTTTTGAGTTCTGGCTCTTATTTTCAATTCATCCTTTAGTATTGACCTGAATGACCATTTGAATGATTGAAAGACCTTAAAACTCTTTCAAACTGATCAACCCTAGTCTGTTTCACAAACAGACTAGATTTTATGATTTTAATTCCTTCTTTTTAGCCAAACATATTTTACATTATTTTTATTTTATGATTGTATAAAAATAACTTATTTTGATTTTCATACATTAATATCTTTTTTTGTGGCTTAAGCAACATAAATCTATTATCTCACAATCAGAACTTAGAAGTACAAACCACATGTCAGCAAGTTGTTTCCTTCTGAGGGCTTCCGGGGAAGAAACTGCTCTAGGCCTCTAGGTTTGTAGATGGCATCTTCATGTTCATCTAAAACACCTGTATTTTCATGTCTTTACTACACTTTTTTTTTCATTATTCTTTCTTGCAACACAGACCATCCTGGAATTTTTTTCCATCCTGAAATATATTATTTAGAAATTTCTTTGGATAAGAAATATTTGTAGTAAAATGAACCCTAATTCATTGCAAAATATCATTATTTTAGTTTCATTATTAGTAGATAGTTTTGCTGTGCCAGGGAATCTAGGTTCATAGCTGTTTTTGTTTGTTTGTTTGTTTGTTTGTTTTTCCTATCATTCTGAAGAAATCACTCCACTGTCTTTGGCTTCCATTGCTTCTGTTGACAGCTTTGCTGCTAATCTGTTTGTCCATGATTCCATCTTTATTGCTGTTACTGGGCTCTTTTTTTCATCAAATGTCTCTCGTAATTTTATTATTATTTATTATAACGTTTCATAGAGATTATGGCCTCAGCAAATTTATATCTCATCAATTCTAGGATTCCATTTAAAACATTTTCATAGGCAATAGGTTTTAGTCAATATTATTGAAATCTCAATATTACAAATAAAAACAAATGTTCTAAAGAAGGAGTAATTCCTCTCACCAAAAAGAGGCTTACTGCTCACTTTAACAGCACATATATTAAAATTAAAATGATACAAAGATTATTATGACCCCTCTAGAAAAATGACATGCAATTCATGAAGCATTCTGTATATTTCATATGTTTAAAATTTATTAAAGGAGTAGGTACATATTAAGTATGCTCAGCCAAAAAATAAGCAAAAAACAAACAAAGAAACAAACATCCCCCCCCCAACAAAAATCTATCTTTATCAAGTGATGTAGATGTTAATCACTTTGATTTTGGGAATCATTATACAAGATATATCAAAATATATCATTGTACAACTTAAATAATTAAGTTTTTATCAATCACACCTGAACAAAGCTGAAAATTTAAAAATATGTATCTTATTGGTGCTAGGTAAAGCAAATCTTTGTGGAACTTTTGTGGCATTTTTATAAAACAAGGAAATCATTTTGGAGAAAACAAAGATAATTTTGCATAAGAAGAATGCTTTTCCCTTTTTAGTCTTCTAAATTAAATATTAATGAACTCTGAAGTTTGAGCAGGTGCTAGGCCATTTTACAATGCAAGCAAGATAGGACAAATAGTAACAAAATACAGAAAAAGATTACTGCTTTTCCTGTGAGCGTACAGGAGGTGTTTCTGGTTTATTAGTTCTAACTTAATTCTTACTTCTCCTACTTTGGGGAAACAGGTAAGATTAATGTTACAGAAAAAGTTTTTAAGTAATTAAATCAAATTATCCAGATTTGTAGTTCAAATTTCACCTTGAAAGCAACATCTCCATTTCAAAACACTGTCTTAAAATCCCGGGACCAGTTCATTCACTCATTCATTTATTGAGTAAGTGTATATTAATTACACAATGTAGACTATGAACCTATGACTGCTTTCTTGGATTTTTTGAAACCTACTGAAGAGATGAGCCATAATTATAATGGAGTATCACCTTCAATTAAGGCAAAAAAAAGAAAAGAAAATGATAGTCTCATTACATGACTATAATATAAAACAATTATTTGGAAAATATCTACAGTTGAGGAAATAGTTGTAAATGTACATATAATGGTATTCTACGTTTTTAAACTCTCATATATTTAGATTTTTTTGGAAACCAGAAGTAGGTTAAGCAGAATTCAAGGGCTTCCTTGAAGTATTGATCTGGTAGTTGCAAATTACTGCAAAGTTAAAACTTATCCAAAGTCATTTTGCTACTGCTTATAGGTTCATGTCAGGCTGCATTTCTATTGTTCTAAGCTCAGAAATAATCCAACTTCCTATTGAGAATCCTTTATAATGAGAGCACTTTTAATCTTCAGCCTCCCACTTTAAGCTGTTCTTACTGTGAATTTGTTTCATTGATAATATTTTAGCTTATCTTTTAAAAAAGTAACACTTATTTCATCTTTTGAAATATCATTGATATTTTTGAAGGATTGCACTAAGCAAAGCAATGATTCATAATTTTATTGGTGCATTAAAAATTGTAAACTATCATGGTTAAAGATATTTAATACTCCTATATGTTAGTATTTTGAATTTGAGTTAAATAGCATAAAGTTACTGTGCAAATAGTGTAAAAAATATTTATTATGTGTTAATTTTCATTCAGTTCAAAGTTTAACTCAGAAATCAATGTATATAATTCCACTGTTGGTTAATGAAGGGATGTGACTGCAAGTTACAGAGAATAAATACAATCATTTTCATTGACCGTTTCTATTTTAAAATAAGGATCTATGTGCACAGGGTCAGAAAATCCTTAAATTAGTTTACTGAAAAGAAGGAATTTTCACTTCCAACGTTTGGGTTTTAGTGTTACACAGAATCACTTTCAAATCTCAACCCAACTTGCAAAGCCTTTGGGTAAATTTCCTCACCTTTTTAAGCCTCAGTCTCCCTATATCCCCCAAGATTTTCTTTTTATAACACATGGTTAATGATATCATTCCTAACACAGCCTCTGGCACATGTCTCAGCTACTTTCAAAGATTTCATTCCCCCCACATCTTTATTTCAGACAGGAATATTTTAGAGACTAATAAATTGGAATGGTGAGTTAAAAATAGGTGAAAAAAGTCAGTAAGTCACCCCAGGCTAATTTTACTTTGCTTGTATGTGGCAGGAAAATTGGGGATACTTATCTTTTTTATTTTAAGTTGTATCTATCTTTCTCTATCTTCTTCCCTGGAATCATGTCTTCAAGCAAATACATGCATTCAAGTGAGAGGGCTCCTGGAAACTTAAGGCTGTCATTTCACTCAATTTATGACACGTCAGGAATCACACGGATTTGATTTTGAATCATAGTTTTCCTTCTAGAACTTGTGGATTCTGTGTTTTTTTAATACTATAAATTAGGATAATAATATTTAAATTATGAGATCATCATGAAGATTAAATTACAAAATAGATAAAAGTTTCCAGGCAAGCAGAAACAATGCAAGAGATGCCATCAATTTTAAGAGTATATTATAGTTGAAAGTAAGGTGGGGAGATTATACCTATATATAAATAGGGAGAAAAATAAATTGTCCTTTACTCTTCTGAGTTTTTATCTGGGACCCCTGTAACAAAGGACAGATTAACAAGAGAAAAACAAACAAGAGTTTTGTTGACATTAATTTTTTATATATATGGGAGATACCCAAGCAATAAGAAATTCTCAGATATCTGGCTTAGAATATCAGCTTATACACCATCTTCAACAGAAGACAATTCAATTTTAGAGATGTGACAAGACAAAGGCAAACAACCTTGAGCTTTAGGTGCAACAAATTGTGGCAAGGCCAACATAAGGAGAACTAATGGTAGATAAAGGATAATCAAGTTTGTTCCGTAGATTCCTCTGGTTAAATAAGTCTTCAGGATAATAAGGGTCTAAGGTTGTCTTTGCTGCTCAACTTTTGTCCTTCCTAGTATAAAGGGGAAAGGGGACACCACTGTAAATTTGTGTCCTTCTTTTAGGCAAATGGGGTTGGGAGAGAAGAGCTTTTTTTTTTTTGGTATCTGCTTCTTTTCAGTTATCTTAATCCTTATGCCAAAAGGTATACTTTGGGTGGGTGGCATATTCAGCTACTCATCATTCAGAAGTGGTTTTAAGATAAACATATATTTTCATGATTTATAAACAACTAGAAATGAAAACAAAGTTAGAATAATTGATTTTCAATTTTAGGATCTATTACCCTTTGTAGAGGAAAAGTATGCATTAAATATCAAAGTTGTGTCAACACATACAAATAAATATTTATTTTATGATGACATTCACAATAATTTGCATGGTTGCCCTTACATAATATATTTCATTGTCTTTATGGTTCATTTTCACGTTGCTTTTGAAGAATGACATATCCAACATTGGGCAATTTACAAAAGCAAGAGGTTTAATGGATTCCCAGTTCCACGTGGTTGAGGAGGCCTCACAATCATGGCAGAAGGTGAAAGGCACCTCTCACCTGGCAGCAGGCAAGAGAATAGAGCTTGTGAGGTAAACTCCCCTTTTTAAAACCATTAGACCTTGTGAGACTTATCCACCATCACAAGGATGGCACAGGAAATACCTGCCGCCATGATGCAATTACCACCCTCCTGTTCCCTCTCACAATTCATGGGAATTTAAGTTGAGATTTGGGTGTTTGAAGGTCAATGAACGGTTTCATAATTTTCAGCAAAAGTGAGAATTACATGGTAACAGAGCTAATGTTTATTGAGTGCTTACTATGCTTATCTGTTCAAAATACTATACCTGTACTGTGTGATTTGATTCAAATGACACACATATATGTTAGAGAAAAAGAAGAATAAAGAAAGTACAGAAACTGAGGGACAGAGAGTTCAATTAAATTGCCCATGATTGAAAGCAGGAAAATAGAAGTGAGAAGATAAATGCAGACAGTCTGATTCAGATCTGCTAGCCCATTAAAATACTATACCTTTTCTAAAAAAATTTATAGAAAAAAAGTGAGTAATTCTCCTTATAACTAGGCAATGTCAGCTTTCAAACTTGAATTATCTTTATTATTTATCTATGTTAACCAATTGTTGCAAATATTCGATTAACTCTTTTCTTCGTATACCTTACATTATGTGAACTCAGAAGTAGTCTTTAAAATAAACCGTTTTTTCCTCTCTATGTTAAAGCAGAACAAAAAACATTAAACATTAACTTTGCCTTATTTTTAGAATATTTGGTAAAAATTACATATCTGAATGATAAATAGAAAACAGGATATGAAATATATGTGGAATTTTAGTATAAATAGTAGCTGAGCTAAAGTGTCAGCGGTGATTTCAACTCTCTATCTGATTGGACAGTGAGGAGAATAAAAGTTAAATCTGAAGAGGAACATTTCAGTTTACTCTTTTAAGCTGTATATAGATCTATTGCAATTATAATTTTAAACATTCTTTTTATTTGGTTGCTTTTTATAAGAATGAATATGGCAGGTAAGTTTTAGAAATTATGCATGTGGTAGGAAAATGCACTATTTGAGATGCTTTACAATAGATGAATGAGGAATGTAGGAAAAAAGATCATTACTATTAAAGAAAATAAACCTTATTAGTGCATAAGTACCATTGGTGGTATTCTTCATGCTTAGAAGTAAAAACTCCATGGCCGCCTTTGGATTTGCAACAGGTTTTACTAATTAGCATATAAATAAATTAGAATCTAATGTCACTTAATACATTTTCTTTTAGGAATTAGACCTATTTTCTTCATATTAAAGATTCTTCCAATTTAACCACAGAAGTTGAACTTACAACAGAAACTAAACAACTTCAGTTTTGGACAGGATCCAAAAACCTTTAGAGTCACTCAGTCCATTTAACACTTGAAAAGTAAGCCTGATTGAAGTCATCATGTGGCCATGCTCTGAGTGAATAACATTCTCTCTATGGACTTGGGTAATTCTCTCTAGGTTTAATACCAGTTATGACTTTGCCTCAGTAGAATTCCCCAGGGCATAGATGCACGGTAGCTGTAATCGGGTTTACTTTTAAAATATTAATATATATGAAATAAGCCTCAATATATGCAAATAATAATAATGAGAATGTCATAGATTCACGAGGAGGGCAAAACAAAACAAGACTCTTGGTAGATAAAGCATTTTCATTAGAAACCAAAGAACTTGCTGGCTCAAAACCAGTAGTAAAAAGGATGACTTTCTTTAGCATAATAAAATATTTTGAGTGCAGAGGTCATGAAGAAGGGCATAGAATTCAATCAGCTGCTCCTCAGTTATAAGGCACACAGGAACATAAGAGTGTTTGTTCAGTAATGAGGAGATTTTGTGTAAAGGGAAGTACTCTGTTGAATTCAGTTCTTCAGCAGAAGCCCTATTTGGGTTTTTATATGCTTCATTATAATTTTATTCAAAGTTTTAGGAAAATCAAGATGAAATAATCTTTATTTTTTAACTGTTAGACTGCTAGAATTCCACACAAAACGTGATAGACACTTAAAACTGATTGAAGCATATATACTGGAAAATTAGGATGAGAATTTTTTAAAAAATATTTTAAATAATAGATTTAGGGTGTACAAGTACAGTTTTATTACATGGATATATTATTTAAAGGTGAAGCCTGGGCTTTAATGTAGTCACCACCAAAATAGTGTACAATGTACCCATTAAGTAATTTCTAATCCCTCCCCTGACACCTCCCCACCTTTTTAAGTTGGCAATGTCTATTATTCTAATTTCTAAGTCCGTTAGGATGACAGCATTTTAAGGAACACTTTCCTGATAGCATACATACATAGACAGCATTTCAAAGGACCAGTGGGTCTCAGTCAGATACCATTTACTTCCTAGAAGATATTTCCTTCCATGGAGACATATTTGGTAGCCACAACCTATTGGAAGGGGTTGATAATAACATCTAGAAGAGGCCAAGGATGTTGCTAATCATTCTACAATACTCAAGACACTTCTCCACACCAAAGATTTATGCAGCCCAGTATGTCAATAGTGTTGACATTGAGAAATGCAGCAATAGACTCTTTTATAAGCATGCAAGTTACTTTTATAACTTAAACCATTTAATGATTTGAGATTATTATATATCCATACTTTTAGTGTATAACGTATATATATTGAGAATTAGTAACTCATATAGCTTTGAATTAGAACCCTCCAAATATCAAAAAGCATTGCCTTTTTAATAAATAAGTTCATAAGTCACTTTCTTTTCTGAGCAGGTGGAGAATTCACTCATATTTCTAGATAATTGATGTATGTAGCTTAACTAAATGTATAGTTGGTTTATTCTTCATTTAAAATACAATATAATCACATTCAAGAGTGCAGATATTGAGAAACAGGAAAGCATTTTGGTTGCATTCTCTGTGTTTTTAGGAAAACAAGCAGAGAATGTTCACTCTACAGGGGCCTTTAGAGATCACCTATTCTAATGCTCATATTTTACAGATGGGAAAAACAATACTCAAAAATGGGAAGCGTCAATCCATAATTGTACAACTAGTCAGCAGTAAAACCAGGTCTACGGTTACTTTATATATCACTATCAAAATGAGGTCACGATTTGATGACTTTGTAAAATTGATTCTATGTATATTGAGATGTTATATTGAGATGATTCATAATGGAATTTTGCTCAGCCACTATAGTTTGGAATTGTCCTTCTTGACTGACATGACCTCTCTTGCCATCTAGATAAGATGGAACTCACTACATAATGATTTTTTTTTCCTTCTCCAGAATGTACTTTCTTTGTGCTAGTATAACATTCCCACTGGAAACATCATTTTCAAGTCACAATGTGCCATATATAATATTCTACTTTAAACCATGTTATGCCTTTAAAATTGTACAAGTGTGTGTTTATATGACAGAGAGATTAGGAAGAGTCTCTAGAATTTCTTTCCTATCCACAAACACATTAATCTTTTAAATTTATTTGTAAGGGAAAAATGTCTGCTTTCTATTCTTGAACAATAGTCTGCATATAGATGTGCAGATTTATTTTTTTCTTAACTGTTAAGCTGATTCTGTTGAGTTTTATAGCTTCATATATTAATAGGGCCATAAGACCAAATTTTTTGCCAGTTAGACTGCTGGTGCTATCTTTAAGTAGAGATTATAAAATTGTTCAGAACTACCCATTTTTCTCTAGAGGAGATTGTAAGATAATATAGCATATCAGTTTGAAGTGAAAGACATTACAGAAGTTTGACCTAATTATTTACAAAATTATACTTCTAATTGTGCTGAGAGTATCACTCCTTTATATAGTCTTAAATTACATTATTTTAGTAATACTTTCACTGAATCTTTTTAGTAAATTTAAGCCTCATATGCAGGAAGCCACAGTATGATATCTTTTGACAAAATGAATTCTTCTACTTGCATAGCCCAAACTGAAATATATTATCAAAAGATTCATTTCATGATCTAGTAATGAAAATTTATTAGAAAAGATTCAACATGTTAATGTTACATTGGCCTAATAAGAAGGCCTTAACATGGAAACAGCTCTTTCATCAAGGAAAAATTTTTCATATCATCAGCCGACTGTACTGTTATTTTAGAATTATCTCCTGGTTAAAGATAATTTTAGAACACGCTACTAGTTAAATAATTTGATAACATGTAAATTTTCTCTGATATTTTGATTTACTCAGAATGAGGTATTTCAAACAAAGTATTTCAAAGTTGATACCATACTTAACAGCAGAACAGTTACCAGAATGTCTTCAAGCACTCTAGGGATTGAGGGTGTCAGTCAATATATAGCACTTCTTTCCTTCCTTCCTAAATAAGAGACTAATTGTGAAATAAGACACGAGAACCAGTATAAATGTATAAATATAAAAATGTATAGGTCACTTTAGATTTCTGTTTAAAAGCAGTTGAGTATTATTCTTTCCTTTTACTACATTATCCCCATTTTTACACTTGTGAATATCTTGGAACTACCCATTTATCTGAGGAAAAGACTGTCTGCAAAGCAATTTGAGTTTTCAAGGCAGCTGCCTCATCTGGTTGAGGTGGGGAAAAAAAAGCAAATGATCTGTAATTGAAAACTTTCAATGCTTAAATCTACAAATTCAAGAAATATGAACCCATCAGTGAATAACTGTAACGTGTTATCCACCAGTCAGGTAATCAGCAAATAGAGAAATAAAAGCTGGGGAGAATCGTAAGGGGTAGCATGCTAACACAAGTACCTTCATATGAAATCAGGGAGAGGGAGTGTTCCAAACAACACAATATATTCCAATAAAACTTTTTCACTTAATTGATTGGCTATTCCCTAATAAGACACTTTTATCCTCCTGGTAGTAACTCATAAATTTTTTATCCCCTCAACATGAGGAAAAATGTCAATGTGTCTTCAGGGATTCTACAGCTCTGCTGTTCAGAAATGGTTATGTGCTTGTGAGGGATATGGAATTACACAGACGAGAAATTAGCAAAAAATTGAGTTGATTATGATGTGAAAAATATTTACATGAAAGCACTGATTTTTCTCTCTGTTTAACATTTATGAAAGGAATCAAGAGTGTCTTGATTAAAGGCTTACTTTTGTTTAGATCTTAAAACATTTTTTGTTAACTTCTGTGCTATTCAATTATACTAATGAAAATCCCCATTATGAGGTGCTTTTGGATTTTTGGAATCCTATGCTCATTTGTGTAATGGGTCTCACTGAGGTAAATTCAGACAGGCTGTAGAAGTGTACAAACCACATCCTATATATTTTCCCCTAAATTAGTCAACCTACATACAGAAAGATAAAGAGAATAAAATTAAGAGGATGAATTTAAGTATTTGTGTTTTATTTTGAGTAATTTCAGTAGGATACTAGTTAACTATTTCATCATCTTTTTTTATTTCTATGATGATACAGAATTATAATTGCTAAACTATCTTAAAGGAAAATAACTAATAACAAATAATTATTATAGAGTATGGGATCCATGGTTTATAGTAATGTTTTCCCATACATGCATAGTTGGTAAAATAATGCCTACATGTATTTATCCAGTTAATGGACAATTTCAGACATAACACAAATAAGCAATATTTAGACTAATGAAATGTATTTTTTTCAATTCATCTCAATTATTTATTTGTAGTACTTTGAAGACATAAAAGGACTGAAGGTGCTTTATGTTTCTGTGTATCACTACAGAAGCATATGTAATTTAGATTTCAAGACAATTAACTAACATACTCTGCTTCCCAGGCTAAAGATAAAACATAAAAACAAGCTAGCCATCAGACCTTTATGATTCTAAGCCAGAATATTCTGGAATGCTGGGGAGTAGTCTCTACATTTATCTACAAGAGCTAAAAAGCACACAGAAGGCTATTCTGTAAATTGCTGTCCATTCCAGCAGTGATGCCAGGCTTTTCTTTTGGCACCAAACACATATTTGCTTGTTCAAGTGGAGCTCTGTGTAAGATTTCATGACCAGAGTTTAGGAATGTGGTGGGGGCACATCTGTTCTGAATCATGGAAGATGGCAGTCAAGTATAAAAGTTTATATTCTTCAGTTTTGAAAACAGATATAAAACGAATTAATAATTTTATCTTTATTGATATTTGCTTGGTAAATAAACTTCTGGTGAAGCTCAATACGATTCCTAGGAGAAATAGAATTAGATGCATAAAGAACATCCATCCCGAGAGACTTTGAGGGGAGAGATCCAAGATGGCTGAGTACTAGCAGCTCAGGATTGTAGCTCCCAGAGAAAGCACACAGAACGAGGGGATGCCACACTTGCAGATGAATTTTTGTTGCCCAAGGGCCAGGAGATTCCCAGCGGAGGAGCCTCACGGGTCGCCAGCGCGACTCTTGTGGCCGGTGTGGTGGTTTTGCCGGCGTCTCAGCGCTGCGGTTCTCACTGCAGGGTAAACGGGACTGGGTCCCCTTTTGGTCGACGTTAGGAGCTCCAGGAAGGCAGTCACCTATTTACCTGATTGAAAAAGGGATTCAAGAGGGAAGTCAGACCAGGGATTCCTGGGCAGAGGAGCACCACGAATCTTGATGCCGCTGTTTTAGTCGGCGCAGTGGGTTGCTCAGATTTTGGCGCTGGGAATCAACAAGTTGGACGTCCACCCAGAGACCCAATTTGAAAGTTGGCAATTACAAACGACAGGTGGATAAACTTACAATGAGGGGAAGAAACCAGCGTAAAAGGCTAAGAATACTCAAAATCAGAATGCCTCTCCTTCCACAGGGGATCATTGTTCCTCATCAACAAGGGAACAAGGCCTGATGGAGAATGAGTGCCATCCATTAACAGAATTAGGTTTCAGAAGGTGGAAAATAAGAAACTTTTCTGAGCTAAAAGAACATGTTCTAGTCCGATGTAAAGAAGCTAAGAACCTTGAAAAAAGATTTGACGAAATGCTCACGAGAATAGATAATTTAGAGAGGAATATAAGTGAATTAATGGGACTGAAGAACACAATACGAGAACTTCGCGAAGTATGTGCAGGTTTTAACAGTCGAATTGATCAAGCAGAAGAAAGGATATTAGAGGTCGCAGACCAACTTAATGAAATGAAACAAGAAGACAAGATTTGAGAAGAAAGAGTAAAAAGGAATGAGCAAAGTCTCCAAGAAATATGAGACTTTGTGAAAATACCTAATTTACGACTGATAGATGTACCTGAATGTCATGAAGAGAATGAATCCAAGTTGGAAAATATTCCTAATCTAGTAAGCCAGGACAATACTCAACTCCAGGTAATCCAGAGAACACCACAAAGATATTCCTGAAGTAGAGCAACTCCTAGACACATAATCGCTAGATTCACTAGGGTTGAAATAAAGGAGAAAATTCTAAGGGCAGCTAGAGAGAAAGGTCAGGTTACCCATAAAGGGAAGCCTGTCAGACTCACAGCAGACCTCTCAGCAGAAACCGTACAAACTAGAAGAGAGTGTGGGTCAGTGTTCAATATCCTCAAAGAAAAGAATTTTCAACCTAGAATCTCATATCCTGCCAAACTAAGCTTCATAAGTGAAGGAAAAATAAAATTTTGGGGGAACAAGCAAGCACTCGGAGATTTCATCACCACCAGGACTGCTTTACAAGAGCTTCTGAAAGAAGCACTACAACCAGAAAGGAACAACCAGTATCAGCCATCCTAAAAACTTACCAAAATGTAAATAGTATCTCTATAATGAAGAATCTACATCAACTAATAGGCAAAATAGCCAGCTAGCATTAAATCATAAGACTGAACTCACAAATATTAATATTAATCCTAAATTTAAGTGGATTAAATGCCCCAATTAGAGACACAGACAGGAAAATTGAACAAAAAGTCAAAACCTATTGGTACGCTGTATCCAGATTTATCTCACAAGCATCAACACACAAAGACTTAAAACAAAGAGTTGGAGGAAGATTCACCAATCAAATGGAGAGTAAAAAAAAAAAAAAAAAAAACAGGAGTTGTAATTTTTGTCTCCGACAAAATAGACTTTAACAGTAACAAAGACAGAAAGAAACAAAGAAGGATATTACATAATGGTAAAAGAATCAATGCAATAACAGGAGTTAATGATCATAAATACATATGCACAATATAGGAGCACCCAGATATATAGGACAAGTTTTAAATGACTTATAAAGAGACTTGGACTCCCGCAAAATAATGGCGGGAGATCTTGACACCACATTGTAATATTCAACAGATCAACGAGATAGAAAATTAATAGGGAATTTAGACCTGGAATAAGTAAACTTAGTGAATATCTATAGAATTCTTCACCCCAGGTCTCCAGAACATACATTTTTCTCAGTATCATATTATACTTATTCTGAAAGTTGGAAGTAAATCACTCTTCAGCATTTGCATAGCATTTCACAGACTTAAATGAAATATTGGTTGGCTGTTTGTTATTTTCTTCCCTTATTCCTTCCTGTCTCTGTTGTTAAGTACAGTTATCGGCATAAAAGAGGTTTTTAATACCTATTCCTAGATT
>CAUYLG010005190.1:0-44580 GCA_963573385.1 Cacajao melanocephalus | reverse complement strand
CAGGTTATCTCTGTGACACATACCAATTTTTTTTGAGACGGAGTTTTACTCTTGTTGCCCAGGCTGGAGTGCAGTAGGGTAAGCTCAGCTCACTGCAACCTCTGCCTTCTGGGTTCAAGCAATTTTCCTGCCTCAGCCTCCTGAGTAGCTGGGATTACAGGCATGCATCACCATGCCCAGCTAATTTTGTATTTTTAGTAGAGGCGGGGTTTCTCCATGTTGGTCAGGCTGGTCTTGAATTCCCAGCCTCAGGTGATCCATCTGCCTCGGCTTCCCAAAGTGCTGGGCTTGCAGGCATGAACCACTGTGCCTGGCCCAATTTTTTAAATTTAGTTTAATTTTTTTGAAATAGGGTCTTACTTACTCTGTCTCACAGACTGGAGTGCAGTGGTGTGATCACAGCTCACTGCAGCCACAAAGAATTCAGGATTTAGTCCAAATTGCAGAAAATAACAAAAACTCAAGAACAATGGACAAGACTAGAATCTAACAACAGGTGTACTATAGCTTCTTGAAACCATTTCTCTCTCTCTCTCTCTTTTTTTTTTTGAGATGGAGTTTTGCTCTTGTTGCCCAGGCTGGAGTGCAGTGGTGTGATCTCAGCTCACTGCAACCTCCATCTCCTGGGTTCAAGTGATTCTCCTGCCTCAGCCTCCCGAGTAGCTGGGATTACAGGCACCCACCACCACGCCCAGCTAATTTTTGTATTTTTAGTAGAGATGAGGTTTTACTATGTTGGCCAGGCTGATCTCAAACTCCTGACATCAAGTAAGCCACCTGCCTTGGCCTCCCAAAATGCTGGCATTACAGGTATGAGCCACCATGCCCGGCTTGGACCTAGTTTTTTAAAACTTAACTTAGAATTTGATCTTGGAAAGTTTGTCAAATATCAAAGCTTAAAACACTGGATATCACTAAATAGAATCCCAGGTCACCATAAGTCATTCATTTAGTCAAAATGACTAAAAATATTTAAAAGGGGAAAAACCTTTACTCTGATAGGAGACTCAGCTTTCCAAACAAGACCCAATGAAGATAGCATGAGACCAACTGAATCTGTCTCTTTTCTTTGCCCTCTTTTTTTTTGTAGTTTATTCAAAAGGCAAATACAAATCTTTTATTGTCACTCAATATTAAATAAAAATCTTTTTTTTTTTTGAGACGGAGTTTCGCTCTTGTTACCCAGGCTGGAGTGCAATGGCGCAATCTCAGCTCACTGCAACCTCTGCCTCCTGGGTTCAAGTGATTCTCCTGCCTCAGCCTCCTGAGCAGCTGGGATTACAGGCGTGCACCACCACGCCCAGCGAATTTTTGTATTTTTAGTAGAGACGGGGTTTCTCGATGTTGACCTATATGGTCTCAATCTCTTGACCTCATGATCCACCCGCCTCGGCCTCCCAAAGTGCTGGGATTATAGGTGTGAGCCACCTCGCCTCGCCCATAAAAATCTTTTTCAAAAGAAAAAACTGAATTTTATCTTTGCATTAGTGCATCTTTAGTGCTAAAGCTAGTTTTAATAAAATTTTGTAAATCTATCCAATTTTAATTCATTTGACCATAATGTAAGATTTTCATAACTTTTTTTTTTGAGACAGGGTCTCACTTTGTCACCTAGGCTGGAGTGCAGTGGCACAATCTCCGCTCACTGCCCCCTCTATTTCCTGGGCTCAAGCGATCCTCCCACTTCAGCCCCCAAGTAGCTGGGACTACAAGCACACACCACCATACCTGGCTAATTCTTTTGTATTTTTTTTAGAAACAGGGTTTCACCACATTTCACCTAGCCTAGTTAATGTCTCATAAACCTTCTACAACATAAATTTTCCATTTTGTTTGTTTTTGAGACAGAGTTTCGCTCTTGTCACCCAGGCTGGAGTCCAATGGCGCGATCTCAGATCACTGCAATCTCTGCTTCCTGGGTTCAATCAATTCTCCTGTCTCAGCCTCCCAAGTAGCTGGGATTATAGGCACCTGCCATCACACCCAGCTAATTTTTTTGTATTTTGAGTAGAGATGGAGTTTCACCATGTTGGCCAGCCTGGTCTCAAACTCCTGACCTCAGGTGATCCACCCACCTCTGCTTCCCAAAGTACTGGGATTACAAGTGTGAGCCACTTGTGCCTGGCCAACTTTCCATTTTATTTTGTCTTTCTTTTAACCAAAAATAATCCTTAAACTCTCTAAATTAGACTAAATTAGTTTTTTTAAATCCGTATTTCCATGCCTTTTTACCAAGAACACATAATTTTTATTTTTAGTGTAAGCAATGTTAATTACGTACCAGGTGCAAAGCCTAGGCCACAGGGCAGACTGTAGATAAAGTCTGACTCTTTCCAGCACAGCTAGGAGGCATGGCTAACTCCACACGTCCCCAGGCCTTATCTAGAGTCTCAGGGCTCTAAAGCAGGTAAGTTGAATGTATTAGTGCGTTCTTGCACTGCTATAAAGAAATACCTGAGACTGTGTAACTTATAAAGAAAAGAGGTTTAATTGGCTCACGGTTCTGCAGGCTATACAGGAAGCATAGCAGCTTCTGCTTCTGGGGAGGCCTCAGGAAACTTACAATCCTGATAGCAGGCAAAGGAGAAGCAGGCATGCCTTACATGGGTAGAGCAGGAGGAATAGGGAAGGGGAGGTGCCACACACTTTTAAACAACCAGATCTCATGAGAACTCCCTACAAAAAAACTCAAAACTCACTATCACCATGACAGCATGAAACAGGATGGTTTTAAACCATGAGAAACCACCCACATGATCCAATCACCTCCCGCCAGGCCCCGCCTCCAGTGCTGGGCATTACACTGCAACATGAGATCTGGGCGGGAACACAGATCCAAACTGTATCATGGAACAATTACAAAAGTCATAGAAGATGTGTTTATGACCTGAAAGCATCTAGCCAGAAACAAAGGTCAAGAGTTTGAGACCAGCCTGGCCAACATGATGAAACCCCGTCTCTACTAAAAGTATAAAATTAGCCGGGCATGATGGCGCATGCCTGTAATCCCAGCTACTTGGGAGGCTGAGGCAGGAGAATAGCTTGAACCTGGGAGGCAGAAGTTGCAGTGAGCCAAGATCGTGGCATTGAACTCTGGTCTGTGAAACTCGGTCTCAAAAGAAAAAAAAGGGGGGAACTTGCAAATAGAGAAAGTTGAATTCATGCAGGGCCATCTGTACAGGAGACTGGAGTTTTATTATTACTAAAATCAGAGAATTTGGAGATCAGGGTTGTTAAGGCTAATTTGGCGGGTAGGGGCTTGGGAAGTGGGGAGTACTGATTGGTCGTGTTGGAGATGAAATCATAGGGGTCGAAGTGAGTTTTCTTGCTGTCTTCTGTTCCTGGGTGGGAAGGCAGAACTGGCTGAGCCAGATTGCTGGTCTGGGTGGTGTCAGCTGTGCATCAGAACACAGGAGCTGCAAAATATCTAAGGCACTGATTTTAGGTTTTGCAACAGTGATGCTATTCCCAGGAGTAATTTGGGAAGGTGTAGAATCTTGCAGCCAAAGGCTGTATGGCTTCTAAACCATAATTTCTAATCTTGTAGCTAATATGTTAGTCCTGCAAAAGCACTCTAGTCTTCAGGCAGGAAGGGGGTTTGTTTTGGGAAAGGGCTGTTACTGTCTTTGATTCAAAGTTAAACTACAAATAAGTTCCTCCCAAAGTTAGTTTGGCCTGTACCTGGTAATGAACGAGGACACCTTGGAGGTTAGAAGCAAGATGGAGTCAGGTCAGATCTATTTCACATCATAATTTTCTCAGTTATATTTTTTGCAAAGGTGGTTTCACCCTCACTCCAGGTAAGGCATCATGGGGCAAAAAAGAGAATGAACCTGGAAAGGGAAGGGGGCTCAAAGAATCAGAAATGAACATGATCTTGCACCCCTGATTTTATGGCTCTAGACTTAGGGATAATCTCTTGATGTTGGAAAGAGATCGTTGAGAATAGCTGTGAGGAAGTCCTGCTCTACAAAGCAGAGAGTGAACCCATGAATCTCGTGACTCCAAGAAGTGGTAGCCCCCAAAACTAAGAAACAGCTGCAAGACAGGTTTAAAGGCGGTAATGCAAAATAGATGCATATATGATTATGACCACCTTTTTCAACACGTAGACACATAGACAGATGTACATACATAAATTCTCTCTTCCTCTTCCTCTCCTTTCACACACACACAAACACATACACAGCAAATGTAGAAGATACTTTCCTCTTTTTTTGTGACAGAGTCTTACTCTGTCGCCCAGGCTGGAGTGCAGTGAGGTGATCTCGGCTCACTGCAACCTCCGCCTCCTGGGTTCAAGTGATTCTCCTGCTTCAGCATCCAGAGTAGCTGGGATTACAGGCGAGCGCCACCACACCCGGCTATTTTTTTTTTGTATTTTTAGTAGAGATGGGGTTTCACCATGTTGGTCAGGCTGGTCTTGAACTCCTGACCTCATGATCCACCTGCCTTGGCCTCCCAAAGTGCTGGGATTACAGGCGTAAATCACTGCACCTAGCTAGAAGATACTTTCCAATGGCTCGGCCTAAGTATCAGAATCTCCCTCCCTCCCTTCCTTCCTTTCCTTTTTCCTTTCCTTTCCTTCCTTTTCTTTCTCTTTCTCTCTTTCCTTTCTTCCCTTCCCTTTCCTTCTCTTCCCCTTCCTTCCCTTCCCCTCCCCTCGCCTCCTCTCCCCTCGCCTCCCCTTCGCTCCCTTTCCCTCCCTTTCCCTTCCCTCCCATTTTCTTCCCTCCCCCACCCCCTCCTTGCCCTGGCTGGAGTGCAGTGGCCTGATCATAGCTCGCTGCAGACTCAAACTCCTGGGCTTAAGTGACCCTTCCATCACAGCCTCTCGAGTAGCTAGGACCGCATGTGTGTGCCACCGTGCCTGGCCAAATTTTTTAAATTTTTTGTACAGATGGAATCTTGCTACGTTGCCCAGGCTGGTCTTGAACTCCTGGGCTCACATGATCCACCCGCTTCAGTCTCCCAATGTGCTGGGATTAGAGGGGTGAGCCACTATGGCCTGGTGTGTGTTCTTACAGTCTGTGGTTCCATGCACAAGTACACAGAGGTACGTATTTTAAAAGAAAATGGAGATCATATTCTGTTTAGAAACTTTTTCATTGTTAAATGAAAAAGAGTGTGATCTTCATCTCAAGTCTTTCACTGTATGACAGGCCCCACGCTCATCGTGCTGGCCGCATTGCTCCTCACTATAGTAGGTTAAGTTCTGATTCCCAAAAGCTGTGTTCACCTGAAACCTTAGAATGTGACCTTATTTGGAATAAGGGTCTTTGTAGGTATAACTAAGGTAAAGATCTCAAGATGAGAGCATCCTGGATTAGGGTGGGTCATAAAGACAGGCATCTTTATGGCCGAGCATGCTGGATCACACCTGTAATCCCAGCACTTTGGGGGGCTGAGGCGGGCAGATCACTTGAAGTCAGCAGTTCAAGACCAGCCTGGCCAACATGGCAAAACCCTCTCTCTACTAAAAATACAAAAATTAGCCAGGTGTGGTGGCAGGTGCCTGTAATCCTAGCTACTCAAGAGGCTGAGGCAGGAGGATTGCTTGAGCCCGAGAGGCAGAGGTTGCGGTGAGCAGAGATTATGCCATTGCACTCCAGCCTGGGTGACAGAGCAATACTCTGTCTCAAAAACAGACCAAAAAAATAAAAGGTATCTATAAGAAGAGGAGAGGACACAGAGGGGACCGCCATGTGGAGATAGAAAAGAGATTGGAGTGAAGCGTCTACAAGCCGAGGGACATCCAAGAGTGCCCACAGTCTCCTGAAGCTTGGAGTGAGGCGTGAAACAGGTTTTCCCTTAGCCTCCAGACGGCACCAGCCCTGCCAACACCTTGATTCTACCCTTCTAGCTTCCAGATCTGTGAGAGAACACATTTCCATTGTTCCAAGCCACCCAGCCACAGGAAATGAACACACTCTCACCAACCTAATTCTCACCTCAGGGCCTTTGCACCTACCATTCCCGCTGCCTGGTGTGTCCTCCCCCCAGACTTTTGCATTGCTTCCTCTGTTTAGTCATTCATGGCTCAGTGCAAGGTCAATGCCTCATAGAAGCCATCCCAGTCACCCTAGCCCCAGTTACTTTTTATCCCCATTGTCCCATTCCACCAGAGTCATGACACCCATACCCATCCCAAGGCCATTTTTTACTCCTGCCCGCCTCACCTCAAAAGGTAGCTTGATGAGGACTGCAGCTGCCTTGTTCCTTGTTCTATCTCCACCACTCAGAACAGCGCCTGGCACGCAGTTGGTGCTTAACACATAAAACTGATGGAATGGGGCCAGGCGTAGTGGCTCACACCTGTAAACCCAGCACTTTGGGAGGCTGAGGCGGGCAGATCACCTGAGGGTCAGGAGTTAGAGACCAGCTGAGCAAGATGGTGAAACCCCATCTCTACTGAAAATACAAAAATTAGCCAGGCATGGTGGTGCACGCCTGTAATCCCAGCTACTCAGGAGGCTCAGGTGGGAGAATCGCTTGAACCCAGGAGGTGGAGGCTGCAGTGAGCCAAGATCACATCACTGCATTCCAGCCAGGGTGACGGAGCGAGACTCCTCTGTCTCAAAAAACAAAAAACTGATGGAATGCCTGAATCAGTGAATGATTATGAGTTGTGGAGGTCCGAATACTCCCAACCACCTCATCCCCTGAAAGAATCAGAGATTCACAACCAGGCTTCCCACTGACTCATGCTTCCGAGGCTGGGGGAATCCCTACTTTCCTCTGAGCTCATCCCTGATAGCTCTTCCTCTTTAAGGTGATCCTTGCTTTTGGCTTTTTACTTCTACATGTTGCTTGGTGATACAGACAAGGAAACTGCTCTGAAAGCACGGAAGTAATTCCAGAGCGTCCACCTTTCTTCATTGACTGCCATTCACCCAGAGCTGGGAGCCTGTGTCTTATCTGTGTTCATGTCAGGAGGTTGAAGCAAGCCTCATCTTGCCAAAGAATCAAGGAGTGACAGAGTTGGAAATGAAAGTGTAATAGAAACTTGGACTGATCACAGACTCAAACCAGTACATCTCCTTTTCTTCTTCTAATTGGGAACTGAAACCATTCCATAGGAAGCTCACTCTTCCCCCTCCTACAGAAAAATATTCGTCTGGCTTGATTCGCTTTTCATATTATTATTATTATTATCTGAGATGACATCTTGCTCTGTCACCCAGGCTGGAGTGCAGGGGCACCATCTTGGCTCACTGCAACCTTCGCCTCCCGGGTTCAAGCAATTCTCCCTCCCTCAGCCTTCCCAGTAGCTGAGACTACAGGCACCCACCACCATGCCCAGCTAATTTCTCTTGAATTTTTACTAGAAACGCGATTTCGCCGTGTTAGCCAGGCTGATCTCAAACTCCTGACTTCAGGTGACCTGCCTGTCTCAGCACCCTCAAAGTGCTGGGATTACAGGTGTGAGCCACTGCGCCTGGCCTTGATTTCCTTTTTAATGCACAAATACTAACAGCAATGTTCACCAAACTCTAATAAAACGTAAGTGCTCTTGCAGTCATATCTGTACTATCCTTCCAAATTATTTTTAATCCCGGCTCTTTCTTTGTCCAGACGCAGGTGTAATTTCTGCTTAGTTGTTTCATGATGTCACTCAGTGTCTGTGTCTTTCTTACTTTGCAGTGTAGAATAGTTTTCTACCAGGACATAGTTAACAACCCATAAAGGTCTCTGCTTAAGTAAGAAGTCCATTTCTGTGAACCATAACCCAGACATAGCAACACCAGACTGTGTCTCCTATCAAAATTTATTGAAATGGTAGATTTATGGAAGTACAGAAACACAAGCAAATGAACCGGGAGGAATTACCCCCCTCCAACCACTGGGCAGCAGCACATTGCCCTGTTAATGGTAAAAGTAAACAGAGGTGGGAAACAGCTTTCTATCCTGAAGCCCTTTTAACTGCTCAACCCTCCAATTAGTATAAACAAGAGAGGAATGGATTAGTCACTGGCTGACAAGCAGCAATGCCATTTCCTTTCCCCTCATAACACTGTTTAGCTCAGTCCCTTCTGGGGCTAATCCCCTGTTACACCCACTGGAAACACAGATATTAACCAAAGCATGTGAGTCTCTTCGCCGAGTCCATTTCTGCTAACGCTTGGCTGAAAGATGAATTGGTCCACGGAAGCCAGGTGACCTACTGTTGGCTTGTTTAATGATGCCTGGGCTCCCTCCAGGAGCAACGTAACTCCCTCCAATCTCAGCTCTCCTTATCCCTGCTGGAGCCCACAGCCAGGCTAGATATCGTCCCAGGAGCTGAGAGCCCTCCCAGTCTCAGGCAAGTGAGGGAAGAAGGCCAACAAGTCACAAGTGGATCTCTGGCTCCAACTCTGCTCAGCAGAGACGTGACAATTTGCCCATCTTTGGTCCTGCAAGCATGAGAGATCAAGCAAAAGTTTCAGATGCCTAGAAGCTTTACTCTCTGTTCCCCCAAGATTCCTGCGGTCACACCTTGTAACCAGCCTCCCACTCGTCTGCCGCAGTTTCCCTAAACCGGATTCTCTGAATCTGGAAGTTCCAGGAAACCTTAGGCTGAGTCCAGTGACGCCACTCGATGCAACAGCCCACCTGTTTCTCCAGAGATCCTGGTTCTTGGTGACAATGTCCCTTCTTAGCATGGTTATTTAACGAGACGCTGAGCCCAGATAAGAGGGGCTCAACGGCTCTCCGGAGTCGGCCATTAACGCCTCTGGAGCACCTCTGGTTGTGGTCGGGTCCCCTGTGAGCTCCACGCTGGTGCTGCGGTTATTATCTGCTTCACCCGTCGTCGTCCTCCGGAGGCAGCGGTTGATCAAAGTGGAGAAGAAGTTGGGAAAGGATGGACTGGAGAAGTAGTACACCACGGGGTCCAGCATGCTGTTCATGTAGGTGAAGCTGAGCGTGATGAAGAACGCCAGGTCCACCGAGCGGTACGCTTCACAATTCTGTGTGCCCAAAGTGTGCAGGAGCCAGTAGATGTGGATCCGCACAGCCACGCTGGGAAGGAAGCAGATGACAAAGACGATGGCCACCACCGTGATGAAGGTGATGGCTCTCTTGATCTTGGCGTGCCGGTCCATTTGTCTCTGCCGCAGGCTCCAGATAATTCTGGCTGAGCAGAACAGGATGATGCCCAGGGGCAGGAAGAACTCCAGGAGGAACATGGCTTCGTGCCACCGGAAGGTCTGGCAGATGCTGAAGCTGCTGCACAGATATGCATTGCCGTTCTGGATCAGCATCTTCTTGTACAGGAGGTGGACTGTCAGGCCAATAGTGATCCCCCACAGAAGGCAAGAGATGATGGCTGCTGTCCGATTGGAGATCTTGTTGAGGGCGTGGTGGGGATGGACCACCCGGAAATACCTGTCCACTGCCACCACCGTGAGGAAGATGATGCTGCCCTGGCGGTTCATGGCCAACATGAAGAGCATCAGCCGGCAAGGGATGTCCCCAAACTTCCAGTCCCAACGCCTCACATAGTTGTCCATCAGGAACGGGAGGCAGATGATCAGGAGAAAGTCAGCCACCGCCAGGTTGAACAGGAAAATCCGGCTGGATTTCCAGGACTTGAGGTGGAAACAGAAAATCCACAGGGCAAGGCCATTGCCCAGAAGCCCAAAGATAAACTCCAGCCCCAACACCGGCGGCAACACATTGGAAATGAACTTATCTCGGAACACACAGCAGTTCTTCTTGTCTATTTCCAGAAAGTAATCCTGCGGGTACTGCCGATTCATGAGTGCAGCTGGTTGGTCTGATGGAGCTCCTCGCCGGGTGAATGCTCCAGCAAGGAGGCGTGTGTCTGAGTGGCGAACGTGTGGTTCCACCGCCTGCCTTTATGTCATGTCAGGGTGTTGAAATAGATGACTGAATGGTTACCAGGAAACTACGAAATCCCTTAAAAAAAAAAAAAAAAGGCCAGCAAGGCTCTTATGCAACCTGCTGTTTGCATAAACAAGTAATAAAAATCCCCTGGGCAGACAGGAACCCACGAAATTTGTTAAATGTAAAGGATAAGTTTAGGCAAGCCGACTGTCATTTGAAAATTACTGAAACATGAAGGACATCCCTTTGGAAGGCTGGGTGCCTGTATGCTAATTGAGTACTCAACATCGCAGAATTAATTCACCGTCATTTTCTTGGCTTACATAATAAAACAACAGCAATAGCAATAATAATTTTCTGTGTCAAACAGTGAGGTTTTCCAGAAACACTAAGAATTAGCATGAAAAATGAACAGGCATATGACATAAACAGTAGCAGACGTATGATTTCTTTGGAAGTGTTGAGAAGACAGTAGTCACCTGTTTGATGACAGACAGGTTGAATTTGACCACTTTTCCTACGCCCCCTGTCTGTACAAACATGGATTGCTTTTCCACACCAGAATTCTGCCATTTTTCTCCAGTTACGGAAAAAAAAAAAAAAAGCCTGCTTAAAGTATAATATTTCATAAGATGTTTAAAAACTTGAGCCCAGTTTCAGTGGCATGTTAAAATAAGTTGGGTTTTTTGTTTGTTTATATTAGATTTTGATATGCTTCTGTGCTCAAGTGATTTATTTTTAAGTATGTGATTTTTTTTTTGCAAAGTTTATGCTACAACTTTGTTTTTCTGTGTCGTTCTTCATGAAGAGGGGTACCTTAGGATAGAGCACGGGCTTAGTACCCCATAAGCTCACTGTTCTAGATGGCCCAGGAAACTGGTCAGTAACATACTTGGCTTCAGGTCCCTGAAACAAACAAAAAAACTGGATGAGGTCTCTAACTTGTTTTATGTCCTTGGGAGCTTAGTATGTGATTTTATTTTTTAATGAACTGTATTTTTTAGGGCAGTTTTAGATTCACAGCAAAATTGAGCAGAAAGTATGGACAGTCCTTATACTCTGTCTCCACACACACAAAACCTCCCCAGCTAAGTATGTAATTTTTTTTTTTTTTGAGACTAAGTCTCACCTGTCGCCCTGGCTGGAGTGCAACGGCACAATCTCAGTTCACTGTAGCCTCCGCCTCCCGAGTTCCAGTGATTCTTCTGCCTCAACCTCCCAAGTAGCTGGGACTGCAGGCATGTGCCATCACGCCCGGCTAATTTTTATATTTTTAGTAGAGATAGAGTTTCACCATGTTGGCCAGGCTGGTCTCTAACTCCTGACTTCAAGTGATCTGCCTGCCTTGGCCTCCCAAAGTCCTGGGATTACAGGTGTGAGCCATCACCGTTGGCCATAAAATGTAAATTTACTTCTTTAGCTGCAAACCCAGGTTCAATAATAGGAGCTGATAGACTCTTCACAGTAAACTAGAGTCAGGATGACCTAATATTAGATTCCCATAGAACTACAAGTACCTGATGATGATCCAGGTGAGATGAAGATCATTATAGGGGTGTCACGTGTTGGACCCCATGCTCAGTGCTTTTACAGTCAGTCACCTGTTTCACCCTGACTGTAGTCCGTCAGGAAGGTATTATTATTATTGATTCTGATTTCAAAATGAGGAAAGTGAAGCTCAGAGAGGGTGATAAAATATTCAGGGCCACCCAGCTCATAAGAGCATAGCTTGAGGCTGGGGGTGGTGGCTCACGCCTGTAATCCCAGCACTTTGGGAGGCTGAGGCGGGCAGATCACTTGAGCCCAGGAGTTCAAACCAGCCTTGGCAATATAGCCAAACGCTGTCTCTACAAAAAGTACAAAAAATTAGCCAAGCATCCTGGTAGGCATCTGTAGTCTCTTGAGAGAATGAGGTCGGAGGATCACCTGAGTTTGGGAAGTCGAGCCTGCTGTGAGCCAAGATCATGTCACTGCACTCCACCTGGGTGACAGAGTGAGACTGTGTCTCAAAAATAAAAGAAAAAAAAAGAGCAGAGCTTGGATTTGGATCTGGCAGTGACTTCAAAGACTGTGTCCCTAACCATTATGCTACACTGCCTCCTACTGTGTTATTGCCTTGTCTGTAAGGTTGAAGATCTTGCTCAGGGTGTGGTTCGGATGGAGGTTGTACTATTCAGGCTTTAGTGAAATGATTGGTATTTGTTTCTTGTCCTTGCTGCCTATGAATACCATGCTTCCTTCCTGGAATGAATGTGGACACCAATAACATTCATAAAGTAATCCTAAGAGCCATTGTTAACTAAGAGTCAGAAAAATCAGTAGTAGTTATTTCTAGAAGCTGAAATTTGCAAGGGACTCTAAGTTTCCCAATTTCATAATATTTTGGGTTTTTTTTTTTAAACAATAGTTATGGATAAAATTAGAAAAGAACAACAAAGACTGGGCGCAGTGGCTCATGCTTGTAATCCCAGCACTTTGGGAGGCTGAGGCGGGCGGATCACGAGGTCAGAAGTTCGAGACCAGCCTGGCCAACACAGTGAAACGCTGTCTCTACTAAAAATACAAAAAATTAGCTGGGCATGGTGATGCATGCCTGTAATCCCAGCTACTCGGGAGGCTGAGGCAGGAAACTTGCTTGAACCTGGGAGGCGGAGGTTGCAGTGAGCTGAGATCTCGCCAGTACACTCCAGCCTGGCCAACAGGGCAAGACTCTGTCTCAAAAAAAAAAAAAAAAAAAAAAGAACAACCATAGGCCAGGCACAGTGGCTCATGCCTGTAATCCCAGTACTTTGGGAGGCTGAGGCAGGTAGATCACAAGGTCAGGAGTTCAAGACCAGGCTGCCCAATATGGTGAAACCCCATCTCTACTAAAAATACAAAAATTAGCCAGGCATGGTTTCGGGTGCCTGTAGTCCCATTACTCAGGAGACTGAGGCAGGAGAATCTCTTGAACCTGGGAGGTGGAGCTTGCAGTGAGCCGAGATTGTGCTACTGCACTCCAGCCTGGGTGACAGAGCAAGACTCCATATCAAAAAAAAAAAAGAAAAAAGAACCCCCACAAATGTTAGGTTTGCATAACAACCCGGAGCTCTGGGTGTGTTCTGGCTCTCTCATTAACTAGCTGTGAAACCTCAACCTCTCACCTCCTTGGGTGCTCATGAGGAATTAGATGATCTTCGAGCTTCCTCCTAACTCTCACGCTGCATGATTCTAAACCAAAGTTCGTGACTCCTCGGGCAGAATCTAAACTGCAGCCTTGTTGGATTCTGGTGCCTGCGATGGAATTTCCGGTCTTCCCACTGCACAGTGGGCATGTTTTGTCTTGTTTGTGTCCTTCTTTTATGTGTTTACTCTTTTTTTCTTACGAGTGCATGAGTTATACAGAAACTTGTTTAATGAATCATTGCAAGAGCAAAGGCAGTAATCCCACCGCATTTTGTAGAAACTCCACTTAAAATTTATGACTCACCCAGTTGAATCTCCATGCCTGGTTATCTTATGACAACTTGAATATGTGCCACTAAACTGGATTGCACTATTGTAAAAATTAATAGTAACAGTATTGCATTGTACTGAGAGATTTGCATATGTGATCTCCTTTAATCTTCACAAAAGCCCTGTGACAGATGTGTTATTATTGTCATCATCATCTCCATTTTACAGATTGAGCAACCGAGGCACCAAGAGATTAAGTAATTAACTATTTCATGTCTTTGAACTAAGCTGGGATTTTTGATTTTATTTATTTATTTTTATTTAAATAGAGATGGGGTCTGACTGTACTGCCCAGGCTGGTCTCGAACTCCTAGGCCCAGGTGATCCTCCTGCCTCGGCCTCCCAAAGTGCTGGGATTACAGGTGTGAGCCACCACACCCAGCCATAGGATTTCGGTTTTAATTATCTATTGCTGCATAACAAATTGCCACAAAACATAGTGGCTTACACAACCTCCATTGTGTCATCTCTCATGGTTCTCTGGTTTGGCTGGCCTCAGCTAGATGGTTTTCATTTGGAGATTCTCAGATGGCAGCTGGGCTAGAGTCATACAGAAGCTTAAGCAGGACACTGGGACACCCAGGCTTCTCTCTGTCTCCACAGAGCCTTGACATCTCTCTACATGGCATCCCTGTGGCCTCTCTGTGTGGCCCCTCTATGTGGCATCTACCCACAACCTCTTCATGGCGTAGTCTAGACTTTGCAAATGGGCATACTCAGGGCTTCTGAAAGCACACAGGCAGACCTTCTTAATGCCTGAACTTGCAAACCCTAAATCATCACCTCTACTGGATTCGATCAGGCAAAGCCAATCACATTCCACCAGGAAGTGCCACCTAAGCGAGGGAGCACCAGAAGGCACAGCACATTGGGGCTATTCTGGGAGACTCACCACTGCAGAGTGTAGATAACACTGAGTTGGGAACCTTCCAAAAAAACTACCAAAATTAGCTGGGCATGGTGGCACATGCCTGTGATCAGCTACTTGGGAGGCTAAGGTGGGAGGATTGCTGGAGCCCAGGGTTTCAAGATTACAGTGAGCTGAGATGATGCCACTGTACTCCAGCCTGGGTGACAGACCAAGACCCTGTCTCAAAACAAAACAAAAAAAAGGCCAGGCTCGGTGGTTCACGCCTGGAATCCTCGCACTATGTTAGGCTGAGGTGGGCAGATCATAGCACTTTGGGAGGCCGAGGCGGGCGGTTTACAAGATCAGAAGATCAAGATCATCCTGGCTAACATGGTGAAACCCCATCTCTACTAAAAGTACAAAAAATTAGCGGGGCATGGTGGCACGCGCCTGTAGTCCCAGCTACTTGGGAGGCTAAGGCAGGAGAATCGCTTGAACCCGGGAGGCTGGAGGTTGCAGTGAGCTGAGATCACACCATGCACTCCAGCCTGGGAGACAGTGTGAGACTCAGTCTCAAAAAAAGAGAGAGAGAGAGAGAGAAATCTGAAAGTCTATTCGTGAATCTTTTGCCACATTAAGGGTTAGAACAGACAATAGACCCTTCACTCCTCTGCTGACCTCATGGCTTCACCTCTTACCAGGTGGTCGCAGCCCCAGCCTGGACTTTTCATTCCTGCCCTAGTGGTCTTCCTGCACTTCCCAAACAGTTTGCTCTTTCTCACCTCTCTACATCCGCCTGGAATACCCTTCCCCACTGTGTCCCTGGTGGCTTCCTGTCCATCCTTCAGAGCCAAGTTTGCAAGCTACTTCCTCTGAGAAGCCTTCCCCCATCCTCTAAGACAGGAGTGAGGGCCCTGGATTCTCCTGTGGGACCCTGTGTGAAAGTGGCAAACACAGGGTCCCACAGGATTCTTTTATTATTTTACAATTTTATTATATTTTATTTTATTTTTGAGACAGAGTCTTGCTCGCCCAGGCTGGAGTGCAATGGTGTGATCTCGGCTCACTGCAATCTCCACCTCCCGGGTTCAAGCGATTCTCCTGCCTCAGCCTCCCAAGTCACTGGGATTATAGGCACCTGCCACCACACCCGGCTAATTTCTTGTATTTTTAGTAGAGATGGGGTTTCACTGTGTTGGCCAGGCTGGTCTCAAACTCCTGACCTCTGATCTGCCCACCTCGGCCTCCCAAAGTGCTGGGATTACATGCGTGAGTCACTGTGCCTGGCCAACATTTTGGTTTTAATTAAGGGTAAGAAAACCCATTCTGAGAATAGGCCAAAACTGAAAGTTTTACCATGGTTAGCATGAATAAAAGATACCTCCTTTTTCCACATCATCCCTATAGACTACCTGGCCTAATAGCTCTTCCAGCTTTCATGTGACTTTTCCCGAAAGACTCTAGAAGGAGTAACAAGGAGGAAGGATTGCTTGAACCCAGGAGTTTGAGATGAGCCTGGGCAACATAGTGAAACCCCATCTTTACAAATATTACAGAAAAATTAGCTGGACATGGTGGGGTGTACCTGTAGCCCCAGCTACTAAGGAGGCTGAGGTGGGAGGATCGCTTGAACCCAGGAGTTGAGGCTGCAGTGAGCCATGATTGCACCACTGCACTCCAGCCTGGGAAACACAATGAGACCCTGTCTCACCAAAAAAAAAAAAAAGAGAGAGAAAGAGAGAGCAAGACACGTAAATCAATCATTTTCGTGTTTCAGATAATTTAAATGAAGTGTTGTCAACAAAGCTATAGTCCCCTTCTTTACATCTTCCAAAGAAACTTCTTGCTAAGATGTATTTTTCGTCACATTCTGAGAACTTAAAAAGGGAAGCAAATTTAGAATCAAGGCTGTGTTTCAGTTTGGGTTTGATTTTTCTCTCTTTCTGTTTGTATTTACTATGTTTTTATTATTATTATTATTATTTTGGTGAGAACCTCTGTCTGCTTGCTGTGCATTTCTGGATATTTTAGCTTTTTTATTCCCTTGGAGGGCAAAATTGTAGGGTTCCTTTGACCTAGAGCCACATATAGGACACAGATTTGCTTTCAGAATCCATTTTTATTACGATGAAGCAACAAAGGAGCAGTAGCCTGGGGAGTAATTCTAAGAATGGAACTAAAAGCAGAAGTGTGGGTTTTCACAGAGTCCTATCAGGAGGATGTATGACTCTTCAATGCTGATACGAATTCTTGCCTTCACTCTTCACCAGGTAACCGAGGGGCAGGGGAATTTAGGCGTGAAAACACAGCAGCAACTTAAGGGCTCTAAACCCCAAAGGAAATTGCTTCTTTGCCTCTGTTTCTTTATGTGTAAAACATGTTAATATCATAAGTCATAATATTGAGCACTTACTGCCAGGCTCTGTGCTTAAGGCTTTACATGCACTTATTCATTCATTCATTCATTTAACAAACATTTACTGAGCACCTACTATGTGCAGGTCCTCTTCTAGGCGTTGAGTATGTAACGGTGAACAAAGTTCCGATGCTTCAGGAATGTACATTCATTTAATCTGCCCAGTGACACATTGAAGTTGTATTATAGTTATCCCTGTTTGACAGACGAGGAAAATGAAGCTACAAGTGGTTTAGTAAAATCTGCCAGGCTGGGTGCAGTGGCTCATGCAGGTAATCCCAATACTTTGGGAGGCCAAGAAGCGAGGACTTTTTGAGGCCATGGGTTTGAGATCAGCCTGGGCAACACAGTGTGTGAGACTTTGTCATGGCTATACTCCCAGCTGTTCAGAAGACTGAGGTAGGAGGATTGCTTGAGCCCAGGAATTTGAGGCTGCAGTGAGCAATGAGCATGCCACACACTCTAGCCTGGGCAATACAGCAAGACTCTGTGTCTAAAAAAACAATCTGCCCTAAGATCACAGGTCTAGTACATGCTTGAGCTGAGATTCAAACTTAGATGCATCTAACACTCTGTAGCCCGTATTTTTCATCACTAGGCTGTGCAGTGCCTCTGAAAAAAGGAATAATAGGGACAGCCTAAAGGGTTGGGTTTTTTTTTTTTTTTTTTTTTTGAGACAGAGTCTCACTCTGTTTTTCAGGCTGGAGTGCAATGGCGCAATCTCGGCTCACGGCAACCTCCACCTCCCGGGTTTAAGCGATTCTCTTGCCTCAGCCTCCCAAGCAGCTGGGATTACAGGCACCCACCACCACACCTGGCTAATTTTTGTATTTTTAATAGAAACGGAATTTCACCATGTTGACCAGGCTGGTTTCAAACTCCTGACCTCAAGACCGCCTGCCTCGGTCTCCCAAAGTGCTGGGATTACAGGTGTGAGCCACCACACCTGGCCTTACAGGGGTGTTTTGAGGCCCAAGAACTAGAAGTTGGCAAAGTTCTTAACTGGGGAGAGTACCCTGGGCATTTGAGAGAGTATAAATTAAGGAGTTGAGAACCACGTTCACCACTTTGCAGCTTGAGAAAGGAGCTAGAGTTGGCCTGGAATGTTTCCCCCTAATTCAGGGCAGGGGCAGCTTGTCATTTCACAGAGTCCTCTGTTTTGAGGGGTCCAGGTACACATTTGGGAAACTCCTGTGCATGAGGGAGTCTTGCAATAAGAGGACAACATTGATATTCACACAGAACAGGTCTAGAAACTATATTCCATGAAAGGATGAAAGTTCTTAACTTCTCTGTCCCCAGCCCCCAAAACACTTTACTGTCACACAAGAGTTGACTAATGACCCTCTGGCAAAAATTACACAGTATAGAGCCTGCCACCAAATGCAAATTCAGCGAATACCTGGAGAATAAATAAATGAATAATTTCAATTCACAGTCACATAACAAGTCATCAAAAGCAATTGTATTGGACTCAGCACATGGCACTGGATAAGCCAGGGCTGGGGAACAGATCCCTCAGCATCTGCTTTGAAACACAAACATGTGAAGAAGGTCAGGGAAGATGGTTTTGCTGTTGTTGTTCTTGGGCTACTGGGAAGTCACAACAATCACAAAGAAATGTACAGAGGGGCCCCAGTAAAGATGAAAATAGGATCAATACATCTCAATCTAAAGAGCCGCATTTGGCCTGAAATAAAAAGGTTGACTTAGTCCAGTTGACTTAGTCTGGTTTCTATTTCCCGAGATGAGGAATGATTTAAGCTCAGAGGATAGGAAATATTAATAGGAAATACTGCTAACTGCCCCCCCTACACCCTCTAAGAGAGAGAACATCACCCATTTAAACACATTACACGGTGGAGACCGGGCGCTGTGGTTCACCCCAGTAATCCCACCACTTTGGGAGGCCAAGGCAGGTGGATAGCCTGAGGTCAGGAGTTTGAGATCAGCCTGGCCAATATGGTGAAACCCCGTTTCCACTAAAAATACCAAAATTAGCAGGGTGTGGTGGCTGGAGGCTGTAATCCCAGTTACTCAGGAGGCTGAGACAGGGGAGTTGCTTGAATTCATGAGGCGGAAGTTGCAGTGGGCCAAGATCGTGCCACTGCACTCCAGCCTGGGCAACAGAGCAAGACTCCATCTCAAAGCAAAAACAAAAACAAAACCAAAAAATTACACAGGGGCTGTGTGGTTCCTAATCCCCTCCCAACACACACATCCTCCACTCCAGGCACACTCAGTCCCCTGCCATTGTAATCAGATAAGAAAATGCAACCAACTCACTTCAGTCAACTGGAACCTCCCCAAAAGGTACAGTTATGTGAATTTCATTTCCGACAGAATGAGAAGGATGCAGCCCATGTGTGCGAAGCCTTCTTGCAATAAGACAGAGGGGTGGCAATTTCAAAGCCCCCGACCCCTTAGCATGAGTTAATTCTAGGTCACCACTCTGTCTTCCTCAACCTTGCTGGTCTGTTTGTTCAGCGCCACTCAACACATCTGGGGATCCCACTGCCCGTCAGACAGGGTTTGGAAACTATTTGCCACACCGATGGAACTCTTGCGACCAAGGTTCGAAACCGGCATCTCTTCCGGCCTTTGTGTTTTTGAATGTCCTGGCTGCTTGGGTTTCAGACTGCAGATTTTGAGCTTGTTGTAGAATTTGGGAAACGAGGGGCTTGAAAAATAATACACCAGGGGATCCAGCATGCTGTTCATGTAGGTGAAGCTGAGGGTAACGTGCAGGGCCACATGGACAGATGGATCGCAGGCACTCGAGGGCACCGTCCAGAGGAAATAGAGCCTGGCGGACACGCTGGGCAGGTAGCATGTGATGAACACAACCGCCACCACCATGATGAACCGGGTCGCCCTCTTCATCCGAGCCTGTCTGGACAGCTGCTGCCTGTGCCTCAGGCTCCAAACGATCTCGAAGGAGCAAAATAAGATGATGCCAAGGGGCAGAAAGAACTCCAGCTGGAACATAATGTCATGCCAGCCATTGGCCGACTCCATGATGAAGCTCTCACAGGAGACAGCTGTGTCTTGCACACAGAGATGGTTCTCCAGCAAAAGATACAGCGTTCCCAGGATGACCAGGGTCCACAGGGCGCAGACGATGCCAGCCGCCTTCCGGTTGGAGATGGTGTTCACCGCGTGGTGGGGATGGACCACTTTGAAATACCTGTCCACTGCCACCACCGTAAGGAACACGATGCTCCCGGCCCGGTTCATGGCCAAGGTGAAGAGCCCCACCCGGCAGGGAATGTCCCCGAAAGCCCAGTGTCTACGTCTGAGGTAATAGTCTGTCCGAAAAGGCAGGCAGATCATGAGGAGGAAATCAGCCACGGCCAAGTTGAAAAGGTAAACAGTGCTCGGCTTCCAGGTCTTCATGTGGAAGCAGAAACCACACAGGGCGACCCCATTGCCCAACAAGCCCAACACAAACGCCACGATGAGCAGCGGCGGCATCACCTGGGAGATGGCGTCCCCTTCGATGTGGCAGCACGATCCGTTGTACATGGCGGGGACAGAGCAAGTGTCCGAGTGCGGAGCAGCCCAGGGAGTCCCCACAAAGGCACAGATGCTTATCTGAGCGTTACCACTCACCTAGCTGCTGCGTGTCTGACTTCATCACCCAGGATGCGGGTCCTGCGAGTGTGGGTTGGATGCTGCCACAGCACCGAGAAAACAAACTTCAGCCAGGAAATGAGAGACCCAGGGAGGTCCTTTCTCTGGAGCCCGGCTCACAAGCCGCCTGCCTCTCCCAGAGGCCAAGCCTGCAGCCGGACGAAGCTTGGAAATCCGTGCAATTTAGCCAAAGCGGTCATTTCTGGGAGGCGGCGGGCTGCGGGGGTCCAGTGAGCTCCGTGCTGTAGAGGAGCCATTGGGTCCAGCTCCAGAATAATTTTTATTTTCAGCTTCGCCCTTCCTCCCTGGAGTCCGAACTGGAGCACACACAGAGCTGCCCAGAAGGCAAGAAAAAAGCTTGTTTGTCCTCCCTCCTGGTGGAGAAATCTAAACATTTCCTGGAGTCGTTCTGGGTCCCTGCCTTTGCTTCCCTCCCCTAACCTTTGCCTGACTGCCTCGTCCTCTCCCTCATCCCACGGGGCACTCCCATGTGGTGCCAGAGAGGGGAGGCTTTGCTCTGCAGCTCCTCCGGGCCATTTCCTGTGCCCAAAAATACCGCGTTCAAAAATTGGAAGAGTCTGCGGAGAAAACAGTTCTAATCACGATCCTTGATGGGTGTTAGAAAAATTCCTTGACGGGAGTCACCTTTCCTCCCCTCCATTCCCTCCTCCCCGCCCTTTGCATCCTTCCATGAACCCAAGCGGCCAGTTGCACAACCAGCAAGACCACGAAAAAAATCCAAAGCCCACTTCTCATATGTCTGTCTCCACGAAACGGCCTCTTTGGGAGCCGGTTCCCCCCCTGCTGGGAAGCAGAGCCTAGAACTTTTTACAGAGATTTGGCTCTGAGTTTCCATTGGCGGCTGGAGAGGGCCAAACACCATGAGATGTACGTTTTTAATTTCAATTATGTGCTGAGCCCATCAATTAAAATTGCCCCCTGGGAGCAGATGAGGACCGGGGGAGTTGGTTAAGGAATCCATCTCTAAAGCAATCGTGAGTAAAATTAGACTGCACCAAAAACTGGAGTCTTTGCTGAAATGTCCTGTCCTTTGGCTTTAAGGATTATCAATCTGCCCTGTGCCTTTCAGCTTCCAGTTTAGAAAATGGGGTAAAGGTGTGACAAGGTGGCTTGCACCTGTAATCCCAGCACTTTGAGAGGCTGAGGCAGGTGGCTCACTTGAGGTCAGGAGTTTGAGACCAGCCTGGCCAACATGGTGAAACTTCTTCTCTACTAAAAATATACAAAATCAGCCGGGTGTGGTGGCACGCGTTTGTAATCCCAGCTCCTCGGGAGGCTGAGGCAGGAGAGTCGCTTGAACCCGGGAGGTGGAGTTGCAGTGAACCAAGACTGCACCACTGCCCTCCAGCCTGGTGACAGAATGAGACTGCATCTCAATTAAAAAAAAAAAAAAAAGAAAGAAAGAAAAAGAAAATGGAGTGGAAAAGAGGGGGTGCATTGAAAGAATGTGTCTGTCTTCTAGGTGCACATTGAAGCTAAATTCTTCCCAGTGGATGCCAGACTCCAAATGTGTCCACCAACATTCTCCCCTGCCTCGCCCTAGCACAGACTGCGATCACCTCCCACCTGAACTGTTGAAACAATTTCCTGACTGGTTTCCCTTCCTCTCATCTATTTCCTGTATGCCATCTTCTACATAACAATCTGATTTTTCTTTTCTTTTCTTTTTTTGAGATGGGGTTTCCCTCTTGTTGCCCACGCTGGAGTGCAATGACTGGATCTTGACACACCACAACCTCCACCTCCTGGGTTCAAGCGATTCCCCTGCCTCAGCCTCCTGAGTAGCTGGGATTACAGGCATGCGCCACCATGCCCGGCTAATTTTGCATTTTTAGTAGAGATGGGGTTTCTCCATGTTGATCAGCCGGTCTCAAACTCCCAACCTCTGGTGGTCCACCCACCTCAGCCTCCCAAAGTGCTTGGATTACAGGGATGAGTCACCATGCCTAGCAACAATCTGATTTTTCTAAAGCACAGATATGATCATATACCTTTTTTCACTTAAAAATCTTCACTAGCTCCCTTCAATCTGCCAAGGCGCCAGAATGATGGCCTGTGGACCATATCTGGTTCAAAACCCAGCCTGGCTTGGCCCAGATGTTTTTAAAACCTGGTGCCATCCTGTAAAAACCTGGATGTCTGTTGTCTCTTAGAACACTGGAAGATCTGGCCACACTGGACCAACACTCCCACATGGCAACAATCAGCTGGAGCTGAGAGTGGCTGTCCCGAATAGACAGAGAATGAGTGCTGCTGTTTGCCACTCCCTTATTGCCTTGCATCTGGTTGGCTTTCCTCATTAGCATGTCTAGTCTCTGTGGGATTTTGAGTTTGCCATTTCTGCTCTAGGTTAAAGGTCACATTCCTTGGATTGATGTACAAGGTCCTTCACAGGAGATTCCCGACCTACCTTTCCAGTGTCATTTTCCTGCCACTTTCCTCCTTCCACCCTACTCGCTAGTCCATAACTTCTAATAAATAAGCATGTTTGTCAAACATGTACCTTTAGTTTCCCCACAATCCAGGAGTTCTTTGAAGAAAAAGTTCGTACTCTTGGCCAGGATGACTAACTCCTGCTTTTCTTTCTTTTTTTTTTTTTTCTTTTTTTGAGACAGGGTTTGGCTCTGTTGCCCAGGCTGGAGTGCAGTGGCACAATCTTGGCTCACTGTAGCCCCAACCTCCCAGACTCTCACCTTAGGCTCCTGAGTGGCTGGGACTATGGGCACATGCCACCATGCCCAGCTAATTTTTTGTATTTTTTTGTAGAGACAGGGTTTTGCCATGTTGTCCAGGTCTCAAACCCCTGGGCTCAAGTGATCTACCCACCTTGACCTCTCAAAGTGCTGGGATTACAGGTGTAAGCCACCGTGCCAAGCCTAACTCCTACTTTTCATGAGAGCTCATAGTAACCACTTTCATTCTGTGGGCCTTTGTGATTCTGGGAGAAAGCGTAATCTAACAGGGGTAACTATGGTAGGCTACATACCCCAAGATGAGGCTAGAGGGGTAACCCTGAGTACTTCATTTGCTTAGCACGGATTTTTTAACAAATGGAAAATATTCTTCATTCTACGTTTCCAGATACTGTTGGGATTCTTGTAAACACAAATACTTCCCTTTTTTCCTCATGACTAACACCTGCCTTTCTTTTCTAACTCCTTTTTCTTATTAAATCCCCTTCCTCTCTCTATTTTTTTTTTTTTTTTTTTTTAGAGACTGTCAAATTAGCTGGAAGGCAAAGGATTAAGGAAGAAAAAATTGGTATCTATTCCTCTGAAAGTCTATTGGTTTTTTGGTTTGTGTGTTTTGAGACAGAGTCTGGCTCTGTCACTAGGGCTGGAGTGCAGTGGCGCAAACGCAGCTCACTGCAACCTATGCCTCCGGGGCTCAAGGGATCCTTCCAACTCAGCCTCCCGTGTAGCTGGGACCACAGGCACGCGCCACCACACCTGGCTAATTTTTGTATTTTTTGTAGAGACAGGGTTTCGCCATGCTGGCCAGGCTGGTCCCGAACTGCTGGGTTCAAGTGATATGCCTGCCTCAGCCTCTCAAAGTGCTGGGATTACAGGTGTGAGCCACTGTGCCTGTCCCAAAAATCGACTGCTTTTTCACATACAATCTGATCTTATTCTATCCAAGGGCTTCAGGAAGATGCTGCCTCTCTCTTCTTGGACTTCCTGCTCAAGATCATGCTCCAGTGCCCTATTCTTTTGTACATCAAATTTAAATCTATCTAGGCTGGCACAGTGACTCACGCCTATAATCTCAGGACTTTGGGAGGCTGAGGCAGGCAGATCACTTGAGGTCAAGAGTTCGAGACCAGCCTGGCCAGCATGGTGAAACCCCATCTCTACTAAAATTACAGAAATTAACCAGTCATTGTGGGGCATGCCTGTAGTCCCAGCTACTCCGGCAGCTGAGTCACAATAATTGCTTGAACCTGGGAGGTAGAGGTTGCAGTGAGCCAAGATTGCACCACTGCACTCCAGTCTGGGCCACAGAGTAAAACTCTGTCTCAAAAAAAAAAAAAAAAATTGTCCAGGTGGCTGTAATCCCAGCACTTTGAGAGGCTGAGGAGGGCAGAGCGCCTGGGGTCAGGGATTGGAGACCAGCCTGGTCAACATGGTGAAACCCCATCTCTACTAAAAATACAACAATTAGCCAGGCATGGTGGCAGGTGCCTGTAGTCCCAGCTACTCGGGAGGATGAGGCAGGAGAATCACTTGAAGCTGGGAGGCAGAGATTGCAGTGAGCTGAGGTCATGCCATTGCACTCCAGCCTGGGGGACAAGAGTAAGACTTTGTCTCAAAAATAAATAAATAAATAAATAAATAAATAAATAAATCTATTGAAAAATTAATTCAAAATAGATCCAAGATCTAGATGTAAAAGCCAAAACTATAAAACTCTTAGAAGAAAACATAGAGGAAAAGCTTAATGACATTGACTTTGGCAATGCTTTTTGGACTTGACACCAAACACACAAGCAACAGAAGAACAAATAGATAAATTGGACTTCATCGAAATTTAAAACCACTGTGTCTCAAAAGACACTCACATCAACAGATAAGGTGAGGTCAGGCGCAGCGGCTCACACCCGTAATCCCAGCACTTTGGAAGGCCGAGGCAGGTGGATCACTTGAGGTCAGGAGTTTTAGGCCAGCCTGGCCAACATGGCGAAACCTTGTCTCTACTAAAATTACAAAAAATTAGCTGGGTGTGGTGGTGCGCACCTGTAGTCCCAGCTACTTGGGCGGCTGAGGCAGGAGAATACCTTGAACTTGTCAGGCAGAGGTTGCAGTGAGCTGAGATCACGCCACTCCACTCCAGCCTGGGTGACAGAGTGAGACTCCATCTTAAAAATAAAAACAAAACAAAACCAGACAAAGTGATATGGTTTGGCTGTGTCCCCCCGCAAATCTCATCTTGAATTACCACAACTCCCAAGTGATGTGGGAGGGAGTCAGTGGGAGGTAATTGAATCATGGGGTGGGACTTTTCTGTGCTATTCTTGTGGTAGTGAATAAGTCTCACAAGATCTGGTGGTTTTATAAAGGGGAGAGTTTCCCTGCACAAGCTCCTTTTCCTTATCTGCCACCATGTGAGATGTGCCTTTCACCTTCTGCCATGATTGTGAGGCCTCCCTAGCCACATGCAACTGTGAGTCCATTAAACCTCTTTCTTTTGCAAATTGCCCAGGCTCAGGTATGTCTTTATCAGCAGCATTAAAATGGACTAATACACAAGGCAATCCATGGGATGGGAGAAAGTATTTGCAAACCACATTTATATGATAAGGGATTAATATTCAGTATATATAAAGAGCTCTTACAAATCAAATACAACAATAATAACCAAAAAAACCCAATTAAAAAATAGGCTGGGAGCAGCGGCTCATGCCTGTAATCCCAGCACTTTGGGAGGCCAAGGTGGGAGGATTGCTTGACCTCAGGAGTTTGAGACCAGCCTGGGTAACATGGCAAAACCCCGTCTCTACAAAAAAATAGAAAAATTAACCAGGCATGGTGGTGTCCACCTGTAGTTCCAGCTACTCAGGAGGCTGAGGCAGGAGGATTGCCTGTGTCAGGAGGTTAAGGCTACAGTGAGCTGAGATTGTGCCACTGCACTGCAGCCTAGGTGACAGAGTGAGACCCTATCTCCAAAAAGTAATAAAATAAAATGGGCAAAGGGCTTGAATAGTCATATCTCCAAAGAAGATATACAAATGGCCAATAAACACATTTGCCATTAAGATACTCAACAATATGACTAATCACCAGGGAAATCCAAATCAAAACCACACGATATCACCTCACACATATTAGGATGGTTGTCATTTAAAAAAAAAACACAGAAAATAACAAACATTGACAAAATTGTGGAGAGATTGAAGCCCTTGTGCATTGTTGGTGGGAATGAAAGATGTGGACACTGTGTGGCAATGACTAAAAATATGAAGATCTGACAATTCTATTTCTGGGTATATACCTGAAAGAATTGAAAGCAGGGACTTGAACAGATATTTGTACACTCACGTTCATGGCAGTATCGTCACAATAGCCAAAAGGCCGAAGCAGCCCAAGAGTCCATCAGCTGATGAACACAATATATATATATATATATATATATATATATATATATATATTTTATCTATATATAACTATATATAAAATATATATTTATTGAAGCAACCTCTAAAGTGCTTTTCTAGATGATTCAGGACACCTAAAATGAGGAAGAGGTTATCTGTCGCCTGGAGCAGAGTGTTGAGCCAGAGAAGTAAGACAAGCACGGTAGTCGCCCCTTCTTTGCCGGGGAGACAGTCCAAGACCCCAGTGGATGCCTGAAACGGCAGATGGCACCCAGCTCTACGTGCCCTGTGGGTTTTGGATCTGGGAACCAACGCAGCTACTAAGTGACCACCAGGTGACTAGTGTCTACAGGGTAGATACGCTGGGAAAGAGAGGATTCACATCCCGAGCAGGGATGGTGAGAGACTTCACCATGCTCCTCAGAATGCTGTGCCACTTAAAACTTACGTTTGTTTCTGGAGTTTTCCACTGAATATTTTTGGGCCATGGCTGACCACAGGTAACTGAAAGCCCCGGAAAGCAAAACCACAGATAAGGAGGGCCTAGGATACATACCAATAAAGGAAAACAAATAAATGACATGGTTTAAAGCAATATTTTTCAAAACGAATCATGTACACACCACACATAAGTGAAATGATATTAGGTGATACAGAGTAATGTATACATACATTTTATTTTATTTTGTTTTATGAGACAGGGTCCCACTCTGCTGCCCAGGCTGGGGTCAGTGGCATGATCTTCTCTCACTGCAGCCTCAACCTCCTGGGTTCAAGTGATTCTCCTGCTTCAGCCTCCCAAGCAGCTGGGACTACAGGCACGCGCCACCGTACCCAGCTAACTGGGTTTTTTAAATTATTTTTTGTAGAGACAGGTCTTGCCATTTGCCCAGGCTGGTCTCAAACTCCCAGGCTCAAGTGATACTCCCACCTTGGCCTCCGAAAGTGCTGGGGTTACAGGAGTGAGCTACCACACCCAGCCACATATTTTAATTTTATGGGTATAACTTTACTTTAGGCCAGGTGAGGTGGCTCACACCTGTAATCCTAGCACTTTGGAAGTCTGAGGTGGGAGTATTGCTTGAGCTCAGGAGTTAGAGATCACCTGGACAACATGGCGAAACCCTGTCTCTACTAAAAATACAAACATCAGCTGGGTATGGTTGTGGGCACCTGTAATTCCAGCTACTTGGGAGGCTGAGGCATGAGAATTGCTTGAACCCAGGAGGCGGAGGTTGCAGTGAGCCGAGATTGCACCACTGCATTCCAGCCCAGGCGACAGAGCGAGACCCTGTCTCAAAAGAAGAAAAAAGAAAAGAAAAATTTCTAGGGGAACAAAAGAAGGAACAGACATTTCCAGACAAAGTGAAGAGCATGGGACAAGTAAGACTGTAGCACATCTACAGAACATTTGAGGAGTTTGGAATTTGGAGTCCATACCAAGGAATCACAAAGAACGGGCTGTTTTCCAGGGGACCTTGAATTCAGTGGCAGAAGGAGACAGAAGCAAGTGGCATTGTAAAGGACTGGAGGAAAGGCTGAAAGAGAGAAAAGGAAAGCCCATTGTAGTCATGTAGGAATTCTGCAGGCTCAGGGCCTTTGTATGCTGTTTTCTCTTTCTAGAGTTTTCTGTGGTGAACTGTCATGGTGATGTTATCAGGGAATGAGGCCCTTCAGATAACAAGCCCACTCTCTTAAGCAGCAACAGGTTAAAAAAGTTTCTCATTCTCATCCTCAGATTCCACATCAAAGGGAACTGTTAGCACCATCCACCAAATAATTCAAGCCATTACCATTATTCCCGCTGATTCCAGGCCCACGCAGAATCTGCAGTCTACAGATTGTACACCATACATGTCTCCATGCATCTTGCTGCCATTTTGGCTGGCCTAAGGTCTTGGAGGAAAGCAACTGCCTCCTGATGGGTCCCTTGCCTCCAGTCTTGCTCCTCCTCCAGCCCATTCTCCAAAACCCATATCTGATGATGTCACTCACCTAGTTTAACACTGCAGTGCCTTCTCATTGTCCTTAGCAGGGAACTCAACACGGCAGACAAGGCAGTGCAGGAAGTAGCCTCAACACCTCCAGCATGAGTCGTAACTGGGATGGTATGCAAAGGCCATCTTACAGGGAGCCCTGGGAGACACTCTGCCTTTGCTCCTAGGGCTGGCTAACTGCTCTTCTGTAGGCCTCAGCCTAGACGAGCATCTTCCAATAGAACTTTTTACCATGATGGAAATGTGCTGTAATATGCACGCAGCCACTGAGCTCTGGAAATGGAGCGATAGGAACTGAGTTTTTAATATTATTTAATTTTAGGCCAGACGCGGTGGCTCACCCCTATAATCCCAGCACTTTGGGAGGCCAAGGCGGGTGGATCACTTGAGGTCAGGAGTTTGAGACCATCCTGGCCAACATGGTGAAACCCTCTCTCTACTAAAAATACAAAAATTAGCCAGGTGTGGTGGTGTGTGCCTGTAATCCCAGCTACTCGGGAGGCTGAGGCGGAGAATCACTTGAACCCAGGAGGCAGAAGTTGCTGTGAGCTGAGATCGCACCACTGCACTCCAGCCTGGGTGACAGAGCGAGACTGTCTCAAAAAAATAAACAAATAGACAAAAATACACTGTGTGTGTGTCTGTGTGTGTATATGTGTATTTTTGTTTGTGTATGTATATATATATATGTATTTGTGTATGTATATGTATATGTGTGTATGTATATATATATATAATTTAAGTTTAGTTAACTTAAAATGTACCAGCCTGGGCAACAAAATGAGACCCCTATCTCTACAAAAACAAGGAAAATTTAGCTGGGCTTGTTGGCACACATCTCTAGTCCCAGCTACTTGGGAGGCTGAGCTGGGAGGATCACTTGAGCCTGAGGAGAGGTTGAAGCTGTAGTGGGCCGTGATTGAGCCACTACACTCCAACCTAGGTGACACATAAAGGCCCTGTCTCAAAACAATTTTTTTAAATAAAATAAAATAAATAAATAAAATGTAAAAGCTACATGTGGTTTGTGGCTACCATATCGGACGCTCAGTAGACCTCACTTCCCCACAGCTCTGAAGCTTCTGTGATTCTCTTTTTCTAGTCTGGGTCAGGCCTGCTTCTCTGGGCTGTTTTGGCCATCCTCACACTTACGGCGAAGCATCGTAATGATTTACGTGTGGTCTTTCCAGTACGTAGCCCGATGTCTGGCACCGAAGGGATACTCGATAAGTATGTCTCAGATAAATAAATGAACCAGCCAACAAATGATTCCAGACTTCCTTCTTCTCCTGGCTGTGAGGTGACACTACTGCACAGAAAGGGTGGATTGAAAGAACTTGGGGACACACTGCCTGGCTGATCTGGCATGAGCTTGGGACCCTGGGGCCCTGTTGTGCTCCCTACTCTGTTGCTTTATAAAGAAAGCAGTTTGCTATATACGTGACCAGGGTGGGAAGTGAATATTCCTGCCTGGGTTCACTCAACAGGTAGTTGGGGAGAAACTGTCTATGTGATATAAATTCAAGGGCTCTGTTTCCCCCAAACTCCCCCAGCCAGGATCCTGATTTCGTCATTGTCTGAATGACAGTGTCTGAAATCATGGTGTCAGCAGGACTGTGCATTCTCTAAGGGGGCTAGCGAAGACTTTGTTCCTTTCCCTTCCAGCCTCCAGTTGGCCGTCAGCATTCCTGGGCTTGTGACTGCACCCCTCCAGTCTCTACCTCTGCAGTCACGTGGCCTTCCCTCCCATGTGTTTCTCCCAAGGACATTTGTCATTGGATTTAGGGCACAGTAATCATGACCGATGTCATCTAGGGATCCTTAATTGAATAATATCTGCAAAGATTCTTTCTCCAAATACAGTTATTTTCATAGTTTCTGGGGGACAGGACGTGAACATAGATTTTTGAGGGAGGCCACAATTCAACCCACTACAGTGACTTTTTTTATTTTTGAGACAGAATCTTACTCTGTCGCCATGGCTGGAGTCTAGCGGTGCGATCATGGCTCACTGCAGCCTCCAACTCCTGGGCTCAAGCAATCCTCCCGCCTCAGTCTCCTCAATAGCTGGGACTATAAGTGCATGACGCCATACTTGGGCAATTTTTGTAGATGTGGGAGCTGGCTATGTTGCCAGGGCTGGTCTTGAACTCCTGGGCTCAAACTCCAGGGCTCAAGTGATCCTCCCACCTCAGCCTCCCAAAATGCTGAGAGTATAGGCATTACTATTTATTTATTTTTGAGGCAGAGTCTCATTCTGCTGCCTAGGCTGGAGTGCAGTGGTGCAATCTCTGCTCACTGCAACCTCTACCTCCTGGGTTCAAGCAATTCTCCTGCCTCAGCCTCTTGAGTAGCTAGGATTATAGTCATATGCCAGCACACCTGGCTTTTTTTTTTTCCTTTTTTTTTTAGTAGAGACAGGGCTTCACTGTGTTAGCCAGGCTGATCTTGAACTCCTGACCTCAGGTGATTCACCTGCCTCAGCCTCCCAAAGTACTGGGATTACAGGTGTAATTCACTGTGCCCGGCCTACAATGACTTTCCAACGTTGAGTTCTAGAGTTCCTCTCTACTCAACGATTTCGACGTGCCTTCTCTGGAAGTGAGGAGGAATTACTGACCAAATTTAATGTTGAAGTGATTAATTGTGTTTGTTGGTTTGTTTGTTTCTGCCTGAAGGGGCTACAGCCCAGGAGAAGGGTAGGACCAAAAGCTTAAGGGGAAAGATGAGGATTGCCTCACACAGTGACCTGGGTGTCACGTGGACCAGACATGGGCTCTGATGGGGAAGTTCCCACCATTTCAAAACAACTTTTAAAAATTGCAGGCTGGGTACAGTGGCTCACGCCTGTAACCCCAGCACTCTGGGAGATCAAGGTGGGCAGATCACTTGAGGTCAGGAATTCAAGACCAGCCTGACCAACATGGCGAAACTCTTTCTTTCCTAAAAACACAAAAGTTAGCTGGAGATGGTGGTGCACACCTGTAGTCCCAGCTACTTGGGAGGCTGAAGTTGGAGAATCGCTTGAACTGGGGAGGCAGAGATTGCAGTGAGCCAAGATCATGCCATTGCACTCCAGCCTGGGTGACAGAGTGAGACCTTGTCTCAAAAAAAAGAAAAGAAAATTGCAAACAATGGTTTCTTCTATATATAAAGTGCAAGAAAAATTAAAAAGAGGGCCAAGTACAGTGGCTCATGCCTGTACTTTGGGAGGCCGAGGCAAGTGAATCACAAGGTCAAGAAATCTCATCCTTGCTAACATGGTGAAACCCCATCTCTACTAAAAATACAAAAATTAACTGGGCATGGTGGTGCGTGCCTGTAGTCCCAGCTACGTGGGAGGCTGAGGCAGGAGGATCACTTGAACCCGGGAGGTGGAGGTTGCAGTGAGTGGAGATCACGTCACTGCAATACAGCCTGGGCGACAGAGCAAGACTCTGTCTGTCTCCAAAAAAAAAAAGAAAGAAAGAAAGAAAAGAAAAAATAAAAAGGGGGAGATATTGATTCAAAGAGATTTAAGAGACAGATCAACCAATCATCTGTACTATGACTCAGTCAACTCCAAGTGTTAAAAAGTTGGAGACATTCATGGAAATGTGAACACTGGTTAGCTAATTGTATATATTAAGGAATTACTGCTACTTATGTTAGGTGTGATACTGATATTTTAGTTATGTTTAAAGAAAGAATGTTTATCTTTTATAAATAAATGCTGAACATGTGTAGATGAAATTATATAGCATTTCAGACTTGCTTCAAAGTAGTCCGGCAGGGGAGGGGAGTAGAATTAGAAAAAGAGAGGTTACAAGCTTTTGTGTAGTTGGATGGAGGGAACATGGGCATTCATTGTCTTATTTTCCCTGCTTGTATATATTTCACATAACAAAAAGTTAAGGCCGAGTGCAGTAGCTCACGCCTGTAATCCCAGCACTTTGGGAGCCCGAGGCGGGTGGATCACCTGAGGTCAGGAGTTCAACACCAGCCTGACCAACGTGGTGAAACCCTGTCTCTACTAAAAATAAAAAAAATTAACCAGGCATGGTGGCACATGCCTGTAATCCCAGCTACTTGGGAGGCTGAGGCAGGAGAATTGCTTGAACCCGGGAAGCAGAGGTTGCAGTGAGCCAAGATCATGCCACTGCTCTCCAACCTGGGCAATGGAGCAAGACTCTGTCTCAAAAAAAAAAAAGAAAAGTAAAGTAGTCCGGACGCAGTGGCTCACGCCTGTAATCTTAGCACTTTGGGAGGCCGAGGCGGGTGGATCACCTGAGGTCAGGAGTTCAAGACCAGCCTGGCCAACATGGTGAAACCCCATCTCTACAAAAATACAAAAATTAGCCGGGTGTGATGATGGGTGCCTTTAATCCCAGCTACTTGAGAGGCTCAGGCAGGAGAATGGCTTGAACCTGGGAGGCGGAGGTTCTAGTGAGCCGAGATCATGCCACTGCATTCCAATCTGGGAGACAGAGTGAGACTCCATCTCAAAAAAAAGTTAAAATCCCGGTGTGGTGGCACATGCCTATAGTCCCAGCTACTCAGGAGGCTGGAATAGGAGGATCTCTTGAGCCCAGGAATTCAGGTCCAGTCTGGGCGACATATTGAGACTCTATCTCTAAAAATACCTTTTTGTTTTAGGTGGGGCCTAGTGGCTCACACCTGTAATACCAGCACTTGGGGAGGCTGAGGTGAGAGGATTGCTAGAGCCCAAAAATTCAAGACCAGCCTGGGCATTAGAGTGAGACCTTGTCTCTAATATATATATTATATATTTTTTTTAATAAAAATAAAAATAAAATGAAATTTTAAAAAGTATGCCTATAATAGTATTTTTTTTTTTTTTGAGTTGGAGTTTCACTCTTGTTGCCCAGGCTGTAGTGCAGTGGCGTGATCTCAGCTCACTGCATCCTCCACCTCCCGGGTTCAAGGGATTCTCCTGCCTCAGCCTCCCAAATATCTGGAATTACAGGCGCCTACCACCATGCTGGGCTAATTTTTTTTGTATTTTTAGTAGGTATGGGGTTTCATCATGTTGGCCAGGCTGGTCTTGAAGTCCTGACCTCAGGTGATCCAACCACCTCAGCCTCCCAAAGTGCTGGGATTACAGGTGTGAGCCTCTGCGCCCAGCCACTGTAATAGTATTTTTTTTTAATTAAAAAAATTTTTTTGGCTGGGCGCGGTGGCTCACACCTGTAATCCTAGCACTTTGGGAAGCCGAGGCAGGCGGATCACCTGAGGTAGGGAGTTCGAGACCAGCCTGATCAACATGTAGAAACCCTGTCTCTACTAAAAATACAAAAAATTAGCCAGACATGGTGGCAGACGCCTGTAATCTCAGCTACTCTGGAGGCTGAGGCAGGAGAATTGCTTGAACCTGGGAGGCGGATATTGCAGTGAGCCGAGATCGGGCTATTGCACTCCAGCCTGGGCAACAAGAGCAAAACTCCGCCTTAAAAAAAAAAGTTAAAAAAAAGTTTTTTTTTTAAAGATGGGGTTTCACCATGTTGGTCAGACTGGTCTCGAACTCCTGACCTCAGGTGATCCACACATCTTGGCCTTCCAAAGTGCTGGGATTACAGGTGTGAGCCACCACACCCGGCCTGTAATAGTATTTTTTAAGTAAAATAAAATTGTGAGTAACTGAAATGTTTACCAGTGGGGAATGAGAAAAATTAATTATGGTGACTTTATTTAATAAAATATTTACACTTGTTAAATAAAATACATATTTTAAAAAAAGAATAATAGCATTCACGAGCAGGGAGGGAGGGATTGAGGGCGGGAAAAAAATAATAATAACAGCATTCACTTGTATAACATTTGCCTTTGGACAGGTCCTGTTCTAAAGCACTCCTGCTATGAGACGCGGAATTAAAAGTACTAACCCAGAAAGATGTCCAAGACATGTCATTCAGCGGAAAAAAAGAACTACCACATTGCAACTTGTGTAGTATAATCCGATTTTTATTAATTAAAATGTAGCAGGACAAGCCCCAAACGAAACCTCCCAGACACCAGATTTAAAGAAGGTAGTGGCTTTATTCGGCGGGAAGCACCGGCCAGCTTGTGTCTCAAGAACCTAGCTCCCTGACAAAGAAAATCCTAGCCCTTTTAAAGGCTTACAATTCTAGAAAGTACGTGAGAGGGTCATGACGGATGGAGTATGTGACCAGGTGGGGGTCTGAGCAAGATTAAGCGAGAACAATGGAGGGCGTTTCCCCATATTATGCCTGAGATCTATAGAAAGGAGTGCGATTAAGGGTGGGGGTTTTAATCTTTAACCTCCTGGCTTGATCAGCAGCGCCAGCCAACCTTGCCACAGACCTCATGCCTGCTGCGTCTCAACTTTTACTTCGTCCGCCTCTGAGACAAGAGACGGGAAAGAGGGGTCTCTTCCCTCAAAAATATGATGTTTGTTTCCTCATACATTGCTGGTAGGAGAGTAAAAAGTTCATTTGCTGTGGGAAAGTCTGGCAGTTCCTCAAAAAGTTCAACATAGAATTGCCACATGACTCAGCAATTCTACTCCTAGATATATGCCCAAGACAACTGAAAACAGAGACTCCAACACTCATACATGGATATTCATAACAGCACTCGTCCTATAGCCAAAAGGTGAGGTGCTGGCTTATTTTATGTGTTAACTTGGCTGGGCCGCGGTGCCCAGATTTGATTGAATACTATTCTGGATGTTTTCTGCGAGGGTGTGTTTTAGATGTGATTAACATTTAAATGTGTGCACTTTGAGTAAAGTACTCCGCAGTGTGGCTGTGCCTCACCTCATCAGTGGAAGGCCTTAGGAGAACAAAAGACTGAGTTCCCCTGAGCAAGAAAGAATTCTGCCAGCAACCGCAGTTCCTCCCAGGGCGTCCAGCCTGCTGGCCTACCCTTCAGATTTGGGACTTACCAGCCTCCCTGATTGTGTGAATCAGTTCCTCAAAATAAATGTCTATATCTGGTAAAAACAGAAAATTCTATGGTCCTGTTTCTTTAGGAGAACCTTGACTAGGACAGGTAGTAATAACATAAATGGTCACCTGTGAATGAATGGATGAACACATTTGTGGTATATAAATACAATGGAAAATATTATTCAGCCATTAAAATGCTGAAGGGATGAAGCACTTTTAATGGCTTAATGAATTCTTTTATAAAAAGGATGCTTCATGTTACAAAGTTTATCAGCCTCATAATCATTATTCTGGCTGGGCGTGGTGGTCATGCCTATAATCCCAGCATTTTGGGAGGCTGAGGAGGGCAGATCACCTGAGACCAGGAGTTCCAGACCAGCCTAGCCAACATGGCGAAACCCCATTTCTACTAAAAGTACCAAAAATTAGCCGGGCGTGATGGTGGGCACCTGTAATCCCAGCTACTCAGGAGGCTGAGGCAGGAGAATCCCTTGAACCTGGGAGGCAGAGGCTGCAGTGAGCTGAGATCATGTCATTGTAATCCAGTCTGGGAAACAAGAGCAAAACTCCATCTCAAAAAAAAAAAAAAAAAAAAAAAAAACCAGGCTGGGTGCCTTGGCTCATGCCTAGGCGGGCAGATCACCTGAGGTTGGGAGTTCGAGACCAGCCTGACCAACACGGAGAAACCCCGTCTCTACTAAAAATACAAAATTAGCTGAGTGTGGTGGCGCATACCCGTAATCCCAGCTACTCGGGAGGCTACGGCAAAAGAATTGCTTGAACCCGGGAGGTGGAGGTTGTGGTGAGCTGAGTTCACGCCATTAAACTCCAGCCTGGGCAACAAGAGCAAAACTCCATCTCAAAAAAAAAATCATTATTCTAAGTGAAAGAAGTCAGACACAAAAGACCACATACAGTATGATTTCATTTATATAAAATACCCAGAATAGATAGATCATAAAGATAAGACTCAGGTTAGTGTTTACCAGGGGAGAATGAGGAATGACTGCTTAATGAGTCCAAGGTTTGCTTTTGGGGTGATGGAAATGTTTTAGAAGTAGATAGAGGTGGTGTTTGCACACCATATGGACATACCAAATGCCACTGAATTGTTCACTTTAAATGGTTAATTTTGTGTTATTGTGCTATTGTGTTAGTTACGTGAATTGCAACTTGATTTTACAAATTATATATATATATTACATTTTAAAATCTGGAATATAAGAATTTGTACTCCAGAGTTAAGCTGCCTGGTTTAAAGCTAATTCTCTCACTAGGTAGCTGTGAGATCTTAGGCAAGCTATTGCACCTCTTCGTTTCCTCATGTGTAAAACAGGAACAATATTACACCATTCTAATACGAAGGAAAAGTGAGTTGATCTATGTAAATTGCTTGTAACAGTGTCCAACACAGAGGAGGTGCTATGTAAGTTGTAGCCACTATTACTATTATCATTATATGACCAAACTGTCACAGCACTCTGGAGAGGGAGAAGCCTCCATTTTTTCCTGTATATGCTTCTGTATTGTTTGAATATTTTTCAAGAAGCATGTAATATTTTTATAACAAAAGATGCAATAAAATGCATTGTAATAAGACTCTCAGAGTGTCTGGGGCACAAAATTAGAGTTAAGCTGATCTTCTGCCAGTGCTTTTAGTCCACTGAAAAATTGACCTGTGGCGGGTCACCCCAGCTTCAACCAATGAGATGCTTTTATTCTGATATTTCTGATACTCTGGGTCCCTTATATGAGGGGGTCCTTGGTTTGACTAAGCAAAGACAGATTTTACTGCCTGACATAACAAAGTGCTCATCTCATCCGAATAAAATTGTATCATTTTTTATTTTTATTTTTTTTTTAAGAGACGGGGTTTCTCCATGTTGGCCAGGCTAGTCTCGAACTCCTGACCTCAGGTGATCCGCCCACCTCGGCATCCCAAAGTGCTGAGATTACAGGCTTGAGCCACCACACCCGGCCCTGTTTTTTTTGTTTTGTTTTGTTTTTTTTAAGACAGAGTCTCGCTCTGTCACCCAGGCTGGAGTGCAGTGGCGCAATCTCGGCTCATCGCAGCCTCCACCTCTGGGTTCAAGTGATTCTCCTGCCTCAGCCTCCTGAGTAGCTGGGATTACAGGCGTGTACCACCATGCCCAGCTAATTTTTTTTTTTTAAGAGACAGGGTCTCGCTATGTTGCCCAGGCTGGAGTGCAGTGGCTATTCATAGGCTGGATACCACTACTGATCAGCACGGGAGTTTTGACCTGCTCAGTTTCCGACCTGAGCCAGTTCACCCCTCCTTAGGCAACCTGGTGGTCCCCTACTCCCGGGAAGTCACCATATTGATACTGAACTTAGTGCGGACACCCGATCAGCATAGTGCACTACAGCCCAGAACTCCTGGACTCAAGAAATCCTCCAGCCTCAGCCTCCTGAATAGCTGGGATTACAGGCACGCACCACCGCGCCCAGCAATTTTTGTATTTTTAGTAGAGATGGGATTTCACCATGTTGACCAGGATGGTCTCGATCTCCTGACCTCGTGATCTGCCTGCCTAGGACTCCCAAAGTGCTGGGATTACAGGCGTGAGCCACAGAGCCTGGCCCGTATCAACTTTTAAGCTTAGTCCTCCTCTACATTGAATATTTATGGGCCTCTTGTTACAGAACTGGTTGTGTCCCTTGTCAGTCCTGTGTTGCAAGAGCAAATGACCTTCTTAAACGTCTAACTTTTGGAGACGCAGAACACGTTGGTTTTCATTAACTTCTGCGGTGCCTGCTCCTCCCTCTTCATTTTAGTCCCCTAATCCTTCTCCCTTTGAGCAGGGCTTCTGGGATCAAGAGTGCACATGATGGCCTATTTATATGTTGTTTTTGTCATCCCAGCCTCCAGGCACTCTCCTTTGGCATTAGCATCCCGATTTTCCTTGGGCATCGCATTCCTCCCTGACCATCCATCTCTGAGGTTTGGAGGATTTGAGATTTGGTTCCAACCCTTGGCTCTAAAAATAGGCACGTGATCAGGTCTGGCCAATCAGATCATTCAATCCCTGTGGCCACTGTGATTGGCCCAGGGATGGGCACATGACTCAAAATGCTAATGGGACATTCACCTGAGTTGCTTGCTAGAACTATTGGAAAAGATAATCCCTCTTTCTTCTGAGATTGCTAAACTAATAGAAAATAACCTAAGTATCCGAGGAGTATGAAGAAAGCATAGGGATGGAGCCAAAAGATGAAAAGAGATAGTTACCTTAAAAAAAAAAAAACTTGTAAATTTGACATAATTTCAAATTTACAGAATAGCTATAAGAATAGTATGAAGAAATTCCCACGTATTTACCCAGAATCACCAATCATACACACTTTTCACATTTGCTTTATAATTCTCTGAGAGCAAGAGTGAGAGAGACGCTCTAGAATATGTTGTTTTATCTCCAGGATCCAACTATTCTTGAAACTGAGATCTATTCCCATACTCCTACTTTTTTTTTTGGAGAGTTTTTTCTTTTTTGAGACAGAGTCTCACTCTTGTTGCCCAGATTGGTGTGCAATGGTGCAATCTCGGTCACTGCAACCTCCAGCTCCAGGGTTCAAGTGATTCTCCTGCCTCAACCTCTGGAGTAGCTGGGATTACAGGCATGCACCACCACACCCAGCTAATTTTTGAATTTTTAGTAGAGACAGGGTTTCTCCATGTTGGTCAGGCTGGTGTTGAACTCCTGACCTCAGGTGAGCCACTTGCCTTGGCCTCCCAAAGTGCTGGGATTACAGGCATGAGCCACCCGCCCGGCCCTACTCTTTTTTTTATTAAAAAAAAATTATTTAAACCACTTTGAACATCAGAGACCCAAGAAGAAGGTGCCGTCTTGCTAAGAGAGCGATTCTTGAAGGATATCCACAAGACAGAAAGGTGACAAATAAAAATTCTCTTTTCAGAGAAAGAATACATGTTTTCAACTTAGACTAGAGCTAACAGGTGAAAAGTTTATTATTTCTGATGGTATTTCACACAGCCCAGGAATACATGGAGTCCACTTCACTTTTCAGTTCTTATCTGTGGGGGCCCCAATGCATTGGCATATTAGATTGGTTTGTATGTGTGGCATAGGTCTGGGAATTTATTGCTAATATTATTATTATTGTTTTTATTTTTAGAGACAGTGTCTTCTTCTGTCACCTAGGTTAGAGTGCAGTGGCACGATCATAGCTAGCTCACTGCAGCCTTGAACTCCTGGGCTCAAGCCATCCTTCTAGCTCAGCTTCCTGAGCTACTGGGACTACAGGCTCATACCACTGCACCTGGCTATTTATTAATATAAAATTACAAGACTTTGACATTTTAATTACTTAAACAAATTAGACAGATTGGACATTAGCCTTATGCTGATTCTCTTTGGGTTAGACCTTGTTCTAAATACCCTAAAATGCTTTATTGCATGGGAGAGAAAGGAATCAAGTGACAGCCATAGTCCATAGTGAGCAGCCTTACAGATGTAAGTAATTGTGAAAATCACAGAATTGTAAAATTTGACAATTACAAATTGTTTTCATGCTTTACATCCCCGTAATTATTTTGGGGTTTCATCAGAATGTAGATTTGTTTATGAGAATGTGCGATGCAAGGGCATAGCATCTATTGTGTGTCATAGCAGAGGAAAACTGTTCAGAAGCACTGGGTTAAAACAGGTCTTAATCAATCCTAGTAAGGACTGTCCTAGCCCTAACTCTATGTGTCCTTCGGGACTAATTTAAGAAATAAATTTCTTTTCAAACTGGCTTACACATGAGTAGAAACTTGTTAACTTTCTTAATTGAAAGGTCCAGGGTTAGAGCTGATTTCAGATGTGGCTGCAATTAGGGGGTCAAACATTCACCATCTCTCAGCTGTGCTCTCTTCCATATTGACTTTATTTTCAGGCCATATGGTGGCAAGATGGTTGTCAACAACTCTAATGTGTGTCCTCTGAGACTCAAGTCCAGTGGTAAAGAGAGAGCTTTTTTTTTTTCCCCCAGGCTGGAGTGCAGTGGTGTGATCATGGCTCACTGCAACCTCAACCTCCCTGGCCCAAGCGATCCTCCCAGCTCAGCTTCTCAAGTAGCTAGGACCATAGGCATGTGCCACCACGCCTGGCTAATTTTTTATGATGGGGTCTCACTATGTTGCCTATGCTGGTCTTGAACTCCTGGGCCCAAGCAAGCCACCTGCCTTGGCCTCTCAAAGTGCTGGGATTGCAGACGTGAACCACCGTGCTCAGCTGAGAGCTTCTTTTTTATTTTTAAAATTTATTTATTTATCTAGTATTATTTTTAGAGACAGCGTCTCACTCTTTCTCCCAGGCTGGAGGGCAGTGGTGCAGTCTCAGCTCACTGCAGCCTCTGCCTTCTTTGTTCAAGTAATTCTCCTGCCTCAGCCTCCTGACTAGCTGGGACTACAGGCGTGCACGCCGCCACAACCGGGTAATTTTTTTTTTTTTTTTTTGAGACAGAGTCTTGCTCTGTCGCCCAGGCTGGAGTGCAGTAGTGTGATCTTGACTCACTGCAACCTCCATCTCCCTGGTTCAAGTGATTCTCCTGCCTCAGCTTCCCGAGTAGCTGGTACTACAGCTGTGTGCCACAACGCCCGGCTAATTTTTTGTATTTTTAGTAGAGACGGGGCTTCACCATGTTAGCCAAGATGGTCTCCATCTCCTGACCTCATGATCTGCCTGCCTCAGCCTCCCAAGGTGCTGAGATTACAGATGTGAGCCACTGTGCCCTGCCAACTGGCTAATTTTTGTATTTTTAGTAGAGACAAGGTTTCACCACGTTGCCCAGGCTTGAGAGCTTCTTTTCTAGAGCTCCTGCAAAATCTGCTGAGATTCACTCTGACTGATCTACCCTTGAATCGATTTGTCACTGTCATCAGCAGAACACAATGTGCTGATTGGCTTAGACAGGGTCACACACGTTCCACCTCTGGATGGGGATGATTGGCTGAGGCCTGGGTCACACACATTCCGCCTCTGAATGAGGAGTTGTGAAGGCCCAACAAGACCACATGGGCGGGGGGTAGGGGAGAGATGAACCCTTCCAATCAAAATGTATCTGTTATTGAAGTGGATGCTAGAAAGGCAATCAATAAATAGCCATTTCACCCCAAGTGATCATCTTGAAACTGTCTGGAAAGAACCAGGTCAAAGAAAATGTCTGGCTCAGGACCCGTCCAGCCCCAAGAGTAGAGAAATGAAACCCATGATTTCTTGAAAATCTAGACTACGTTGTAATAAGGCATCACATGTTTCAGAAGTCACTTCTAACTCAAGCAGCCCAGAGCAAACCCATTCATTCATTCTCTTCAACAGAAGGCTTCTCAGGAAGTGAGTCTTCAAATTGCTTTTCCTCCATGCTTCGCCTGAATGGCCAGTCTTGCAGCATCACTTCCCCATCATCCTTCAGCCCGGTCTCACCTTCGTCTCCTTACCATCAGGCGTGCTTTGCTTGACCACAGGTTTCTCCATTGTGTTAAAGGAAATACCTGGCTTTCTGCTAGTATCAATTAGAAATGCATTCTGTGGTACAATAGAAAGCCTTGCTGCGCTGGTGCAAACAGATAGGGGAGCACTTGTCTTTCACAATAAGAACCTCCAAACAGAGAAAGTCAAGAGCTGATATGATGACTCAACGATGCTATCAGAAACCCAGGCTATTTATATGTATCCAGTCCATAGTTCTTAGCATTCAGATCTTCATTCTCAGGGGTGTGCCTCATGGTTGCAAGATGACTGTGGTACTGTTAGCCTTATTTTCATGGTCCATTTAGAATGGAGAGAAAAGTGAAGGTTTTTTTTTTAATTTTTAAAATTTTTTAATAAAGATGGGGTTTTACCATGTTGGTCAGGCTGGTCTTGAACTTCCTGTAAGGTTATTCTTGTAAGGATATTGCCAAGTTTAAAATGAGGAAACTGAAGCCAGCATGAGACAAATTAAATTCCAGTTTATTTAGCTCCCGGGCGAGGTTCTGTGGCCCCAGGGAAGAGAGAGAGAGAGAGAGGCCAGAGAAGTCTCGCCCGGCCGTTCTGGGTGTGGGGTTTTATAGGGGGTGAGGGCAATAGATTGGTCAGTGGGGAAACAAAGCATGGGCAACTGCATTGGTCATAGAGAGACTGGACCTGGACTTGCCAAGTTGCCATTGGTCAGGCTCTCGGCGGGATTTTTGAATTTTGGGCTGAGAGCATGATTTAGTGCTGAGGGTGGGGCTAGGGGTGGAATGCAGGAGTGGGTGTAGGGAGCCCCCATGGAGAAGGCAGGCACTAAGTAGGAGGTCCAGCCTCCTGATAACGGTGTTATCAGGTGCGGAGGGGGTGGGTATTGTCCAGCCGGCTCCTGGTGAGGCTATCGGCCTTACATCCCGACCTCTTTGATGATATAGGGCGCCGCCTCTTTCTGGCTGCTTCCTGCTGAGTGGGGACGAAGTGAGGGGAAAGGGTTAATTGGCTGGTGCCTTGGTTGGGAGCAGGATGTATGGGTGAAGTAGCATTTGGTTTACAGCCACCCTGGAAATTTCTTTTATGCGGGCCTATAAAAACCTGAGGGGAAAAGGGGCTAACATTAATAGAAGGCAAATGACGATAATGGGAGTGATAATAGGGGTCAGCCAGGTAAGCATGGGGGATTGTCACCAGTTGAGGGGCAAGACTGATGCATTTTGCTTTTTACGGAGGTCTTTTGGAGGCAATAGAGAGCGTTGACATTTTCCTCTACAAGGCCTGTTTCATTGATATAATAGCAGCACTGTTCCTGCAGAAACAGACAGGTACCTCCCTTTTCTGCTGTTAGCAGGTTAAGGGCCCGTTGGTTCTGGAGAGTTACCTGGGCCAGCGACGTGATTTGTCGTTGGAGGGAGGCCAAGGAGGCGGCCGACGCTTCGATAGCCACGCGAAGCTTGTCCTCCAGCTGAGTGGCGGAAGTGACACCGTAGCCTAGAGCACCGCTACCCAGTCTGGCTGCCACCAGAGAGGCCGCGAGAGAGAGACCCATGACCATTGAGAGGAAAACTGCTCGTCTGTCTCGGTGACTGAAGGAAGGTGGAAGGAGGGACAGAAATTCGGCCTGTCCATATACCTCTAATTGTGGGACTAAGGTGACAGGCACAGAAGGAAAAGGGAAGGAAGCATTAATAACTTTGGTTAACGTTCTATTACACCAGAAGTATTCTCCTGGTGGTGCATAGAGGGAGGATTTTACTTTTACTGTGGTGTTACAGCTGAGACTGAAGCTGCTGGCCGTCCTATAGCAGAGAGAAAAATTTTGAGGGTGCACTTTGAACAAGGGTATATCCGTTAATGTGGTGCCGGGCCCCATAGGTGATCGTGACAGGTTGAACCCGAACCTGAGGGGGACTGCGGCCAAGGGGGGGGCTGCTGAGAGAGGCTTATAGAAAACAGTGGGTAAAGTTTACGGTTTTGGTTAGATTTAACATGTTGGCTCCCTTCTGTACTAGAGTTAACCAGGAGAAAGGTTGAGAGGTGCTATCTGTGAATTGCTTAGTTAGGGTGGCTTCATTTTCTAAGATTGTATGGCTTACAGAGCTGAGTCGTTTTATACCTTTAGGGACAATGTGGGTATAGGACCGGAATATTAGCCATGTTCCCTGGGGGTATTTCCAGGTATAGTCTACATACAGTTTGGCAGGCACTCCAACATTCCAGCGCTTGTTCCAGGGGTTACGGATGTTGAGAATTAAGTTCCGTTTGAGAGAAGGGTTAGCAATTGGTTATTGTAGTGGGGGGGTTGTGGCTTATGAATGTTACAAGAGTGATAAGGGCACCCGCTGTAGGTGGCATTTCACTGGCGGCAGTAGTCATGGGGCTGGTTATAGAGGAAACAGTCTGTGCTGAAAATTTTGGCCTTCCTGCAGGACAGTACTTTTTTTTGTGGGATAGGGATGAGCACAGCAGATTGACAGCCAGCCGGCTGACAGTCTGCCTGGGTGATGTAGTGGGTTTTGGTAGTGGGGCCCTTAACCCAAGTTTTCTGGATATAAAAGTGCTAAACATATGAGTTGGCTTTAAGAGGAGATGTTAGAAGAATTGTCAGAAGACGGCTTTGGAGGGTTAGGGGGTGACGGGTTGGGGCAATGGGTGAGGCGGAGGCGGGTGGGGCCCAGGGGTTTGGACTTCCACCGGTTATTTCGGGAAGCCAACTTAAGGCGGAACACATGGTACCATGAAGTGTGGCCTAACAGTTTGGCCGCGGTGGGAGTGGTTAGGATGACGATGTGAGGTCCTGACCACCTGGGCTGCAGAGAGCCTGTTTTGAGTTCCTGGAGGAGGACGCTGTTACCTGGTTGTAGAGGCATTGCC
>CAUYLG010005188.1:0-45721 GCA_963573385.1 Cacajao melanocephalus | reverse complement strand
ATAAAAGGTATTGACACCCTCCCTCCGGGGCCACAGGTTGGAGAGACGTGAGTCCTCTGTGGTCGCCGGCAATAAAGACCCTGCAATTTGGCCTACTTTTGTCTTGGTGTTAACTTTCTACGCTCGGTTCAGTACAACACTCATCATCATCAGTAGTGGTTAAGCTTGGGTTTGGATATTTAAAGAGTATACGCAAGGCACTTACCTGGTAATCTAAAATAATGGCTTGACAGTGAATATTTTTTCAGGGCAATTATGGAATACTGTTTTAAGGTCATAAATCTTAGACTATAAAAATCCACAGCTAATACTGTCATGAATCTGAAAAATCATTTCTTTACCCTGAACTTAATAATTATAATGTAGAGAATGACCTTGGTTTACTGGACATTTATAACTATCCCAATCGACAATCAGAGCAATCCTGTAAAATAAAACTGAAGGATATGAAATTTGCATCCTGTTTTTCTTTACATCATTTTTTCTTTTCATTTAAATTATATAAATCTAGTATTTTAGAATAGCCAATCCATTGGATTCTTGCATTTTTAATCACTTTCAGGTCTGTATTAGTCTGCTTTAATGCTGCTGATAAAGACATATCCAAGACTGGGTTATTTGTAAAGAAAAACAGATTTATGTTGTTCTGCATGGCTGGTGAAGCTTCACCGGCATGATGGAAGGTGAAAGGCACTTGTTACGTGGCAGCAGGCAAAAGCTGCTCAGCCACCAGGACTCTCCTCCCGCGCCCAGGGCCAAACTCAGTCAGTCCACTGGTCAACGGCCTGCAGGCATCCTGCCGGTGTCCTGGTGTCCTGGTGTCCTGCTCGTGTCCTGGTGTCCTGCTCGTGTCCTGGCGTCTGTTGGTGTGCTCTTCCGCCAGTGCCAGCGTGCCCCGCTCGACATCCTCACAACATCCAGCCGCTTGTGTCTCTGCCTGCTAGGATCTCAGGGATTTTATAGGGAAAGGATTGGGGCGTGGTGGACCAGGGTGGTCTTGGGAAATGCAATATTTGGGTGTGAAAGCAGGAGTGCCTGTCCTCACCTACGTCCATGGGCACAGGCCAGGGAGTGCAGCCCTCACCAGGGACCTGTTCTTCTCTACCCAGCACTTCCCTGCCCCCTTCCATATCACTGACACCTTGATTTTACCCGAATGTAGCAAATGTGGGATTTCCAACTCGTAGAACTATAAGATAATAAATCTGTGTTATATTAAGTTGCCACCTTTTGGTCATTTATTATAACAGCAACAGAAATCTACTACGGAAATGGATTATGTCTAAGCAATTTAATACCACAGTATTCAAAATATGTGTGTCAAATTAAAATATTATTACCTATGTTGTACATCATTTTCCATAGTCATAGATAGTATAGAGAATTTTAATAAATTTGAGTATTCATATGAAGCTGGTAAAATAACATGCCATGTTTCAATAAGTGAGGTTTTAATATATGTTTTGCTATAGAAAATAGAAAAAATTTAAAAGGGAAGCATCATTATTTTGTCTTACTGTGAAAATCAAGATAATTTATTATAAATATTTCTAAATTATAGAAAAATTTATTCAATGTTTACTAGGGAAAATTTAGTATACCATGTTGTCATATAAAAATATGACAATTTATAGCATAGCAATACAAATTATTTAATAAGTTGCAAAGGCATGACTATTTTCTTTTGAAAAAGGTCTATTATCATTCGTAAGGATTTGCAGCACTTTTATATAACAATATTTTAAGGATATTTTTTAGATAAAAAATATATATCTAAGGACTGATGGCTGCATTAAAAGAATTTATCAAAACAGGAAAATTTATATAATTTGTAATATTTTTAACATAAGCTATTATACATAATTTTACAAAAATATGTGTACTTAATATAGTTCACTAGGTTTTTTTTACCTTAAGAAAAAATGATAGAAGTTAAACTCCTTCCTCAGAAAGATATAGCTTTAATTCCAACACTGTTCTTTAAACTAAACATTAAGTACACAGGCCCTTCCTTCACTTTATTACATAACCTCTGGTTGCACAAATTGAAACTAACTGGGAAAAAGCCAGTATATTCTAAAATAAATTAAAAATTTAAATTATTTGTAAATATATAAAAAACAAATGACAACGTCAATCAATACCTTGATCGTAGGATTGCACAGAGAATAATAGCTATTAAAAGTGTTTTATTTTGTACTTGTACAGTGATTGTTTTCACTGCATCAGCTACAATGATTTTACTGTTAAACACTTTAGTTCTCATCTTCTTTCAGTTAACTCTGCCTAGAAATTGAGAAAATAATAACAAAAGTGCCATTTTTTAATAATCAAAGTATATGTAGCAAAAAAATCAATTTATTAGAAAAATTTTAACATAAATATATTAAGATATAAATATTGATAGTATGTGAATTTTATTCATTTGTTTAAACAGTGAAAATTATTTAGAACAAAACTACATATGCAAACAAACAAAAAGCACTAGAAAAGTTATATACCCATAAATATACTATTACCAGAAGACCACATTTTAAAATTACAGTATGGAAATAAAAATTCTACCTTGGAGGTTGGACACAGTGGCTCATGCCTGTAATTTCAGCACCTTGGGTGGCCAAAGTGAAGAATCACTTGAGCTCAGGAGTTCAAGACCAACCTGGGCCACAGAGTGAGACCACATCTCTACAAAAAATTTAAAAAATTAGGCAGGAATGGTGGCACATGTATGTAGTCCCAGCTATTCTTAAGGCTGAGATTGGAGGATGGCTTGAACCCAGAATGCCCAGGCTGCAATGAGCCATGATCATGCCACTGCATTCTAGCCTGGATGACAGAGTGAGACCTTGTAAAGGAAAAATAAATACGTTGGGTAGAGGAACTGGACATCTATATTCTGCCCTCTTCTTCCTGACTTCTTCATACTTTTATTAAGGCTAAAATTCTGTTACATCTAATATAAATATCTGCAATTTTGGGGGAAAGCAAACTATTTCCTCTCATAGCATCAAATCCACCAACATATTTGTACTAAGGAATGGAATAAATCTCTTCTCCGTTTGTTGTGCATAGAAAACGCTTCTGTGACTTCTTGGTGATCATAGTTACAATAGAAAATAGTAACAAGAACAACACTCTAAGAACAACAACAAAAAAATCAGTTAAACCTTTACACATTCCAAGTACAGACTGCAGAGCACATACTTTTTTAGGGGAAGTGTTTTTAACTTTATTTTTTTTTCTTTAGGTTTGTTAGATCTTTTAGCCCTAATTATACCATTTTGTTTTCTTTGATAGCAAAACTTTAAAACTTCAAAACTTCAAGTACGAATATATTGAAAATTATTCTACTCTAGAAAGTACTTTTTTTTAGATGGGGGCTCTCTATGTTGCCCAGGCTGGAGTGCGGTGGCACCATGTTGACTCGCTTCAATCACTACTTCCCACATCAGCCTCCTGAGTAGTAGTAGTTGGTACTAAAGGCCCGCATCACCATGCCCAGATAATGTTTTGTATTTTTTGTAGGGACAAATTTTCCTCATGTTGCCCAGGCTGGTCTGGAACTCATGGGCTCAAGCAATTTGTCTGCCTTGGCCTCCCAAAATGTTGGGATTAAACATGTAAGCCACCACACCAACCCTAGAAGTGGAATTTTTAAATAAACTCTATAATGTAAACAATTAAGACCACTATACATTTTTAGGTTTTATTTTTTCAACTTGTATGCCTTGTGTTTACAATTATCTATTCCACATTATTTGCATATTAACCAGATATTTTTCTACATTTTTAAATGGGTGTATTTATTTTTTCTCAATATCTGGAAATAATGTAAATATGAATTCCCTTACCATTTAGTTGAATATTTAAAATCAGAATTATGTGTATTTTACTTATAAAAACATTACTTCCTCCTGTGTGAATTAGGAATGCTAGCATGGACTTTGCATGCTGGGAATAATGTGCAAGCACCTTCATAATTATCAAGGCTCCTTATTATTTAGAAGAAAATTGCCGGCAATCAATGTCTTTACATACAGTCTTTTAAAAAATATACTGAAATTATATTATTTACTGTATCAATCTGTCTTCCTAGTAGAAACATAGTAAAATAAATTGTCAGAGAATTTTTTCCACTCATGTAAAATAAAGCATTACATATCATTTTGGGATATGTAAATGCCTTGAAAAACATGTAAAATAAATATTATATGTACAAAGGCAATACCACAGTCAAAATAATGTTATTAAAATTGTTTAATATTAAGTAGTGAAAAACATTTGGGCATTATGTCTGGAGGAAAAAGAGTGTGTGGAAGATGATCGTTTATTAAATACAAATTTCAAAAATAGACTTATCCATTCTCACTAATGCAAGACATAGTGTTTTACCATGCTATTTATTTTAAGCATTTTATAATACAACATTAAAGATCCCTCCTAAAGCTAGGAAGCAGACACAGTACAATTCAACAAATTTAATAAAAATTGATTTATCTGTAAAATGTATTTGTATTGAATTTTCAAGATTGCATTAAATTTGCAAATTTGTTCATGTTAAATCTCAGTATGTATTTTTTTGATTTGTATTCACAGAAGAGTTTTCAGGGTGGAATATCATGGTTACAACAACCAAGAAGTTTCAGATTCTCTTAAACTGAAGACTTGTCTACCATTTTCATTAAGGATAAACCAGTGTAATTTCAACTTTTGAGGGATAAACCAGTATTTTGCCATTAAAATGTGTTAGACAAAGAAAAAGTGCAAAGAGTAAGTAGATAAAAGTAAAGCTGTGAAAACAAAAATAAGGAGTAAATAATATATGTGTTTTTTAAGAAAAATTTATCTTTAAATCAGTTATTGTGTTAAGAATTTTCATTGATTTTTGTTTTAGTATTTTTGATCCAATTTAAACATTTTAAATTATTGTAGGGCAGTGAAGAATAATTGCTTTTGTCAACACCAGGCCTGCCTTACAAGAGCTCATTAGAAAAGCACTAAAAATGTAAAGGAAAAACCAGTGCCAGCCACTGCAAAAATGTACCAAATCATAAAGACCACTGATACTCTGAGGAAATTGCATCAACTAACAGGCAAAATAACCAGCTAGCGTGATAATGACAGGATCAAATTTACACATAACAATATTAACCTTAAATGTAAATAAGCTAAATGCCCCAATTAAAAGACACAGACTGGCAAATGGAATAAACAGTCAAGACCCATTGGTGTGCTGCATTCAAGAGACCTAGCTTATGTAAAAACACACAGTGGCTCAAAATAAAGAGATGGAAGAATATTTACCAAGCAAATGGAAAGGAAAAAAAAAAAGCAGGGGTTGCAATCCTAGACTCTGATAAAATGGACTTTAAACCGACGAAGATCCAAAAAAAAGCAAAGAAGAGCACTACATAATGGTAAAGGGATCAATGCAACAAGAAAAGTTAACTATCCTAAATATTTATGCACCCAATACAGGAGCACCCAGATTTATAAAGCAAGTTCTAAGAGACCTATAAAGAGACTTAGACTCCTACACAGTAATAGTGGGAGATTTTAACACCCCACTGTCAATATTAGACAGATCAATGACACAGAAAATTAACAGGGATGTTCAGGACTTGAACTCAGCTCTGGACCAAGAGAACCTTATAGACATCTACAGAACTCTCCACCCCAAATCAAAAGAATATATATTCTTCTCAGTTACATATTGCACTTATTCCAAAATTGCCCATATAATTGGAAATAAAACACTCCTAACAAATGCAAAAGAATGGAAATCATAACAAATAGTCTCTTGGACCACAGTGCAATCAAATTAGAACTCAGGATTACAAAACTCACTCAAATCTGCACATCTACCTAGAAACTGAACAATCTGCACCTAAATGACTACTGGGTAAATAATAACATTAAGGCAGAAATAAGTAAGTTTTTTGAAACCATTGACAACAAAGATGGAATGTATCAAAATCTCTGGGACACAGATTAAGCAGAGTTAAATCTAAAATTGACACCCTAACATCACAATTAAAAGAACTAGAGATGCAAGAGCAAACAAAATCAAAAGCTAACAGGAGAGAAAAATAACTAAGATCAGAGCAGAACTGAAGGAGTTAGAGACATGAAAAACTCTTCAAAAAATCAATAAATCCAGGATCTTGTTTTTTTGTAAAGATCAACAAAATAGATAGACCACCAGCCAGATCAAAGAAGAAAAGAGAGAAGAATCAAATAGATGCAAGAAAAAAATAATAAAAGGGATATCACCACTGATCCTGCAGAAATACATACTACCATCAGAGAATACTATAAACACCTTTATGCAAATAAACTAGAAAATCTGGAAGAAATGGATACATTCCTGGACAAATACACACTCTCAAGACTAAATCAAGAAGACACTGACTCCCTGAATAGACCAATAACAGTTTCTGAAATTGATGCAGTAACTAATAGCCTACCAACCATAAAAAAAATAAAAATAAAAATAAAAAATAAAAAAAAAACAGGACCAGACAGATTCATAGCCAAATTCTACCAGAGGTACAAAGAGGAAATGGTACCATTCCTTCTAAAACTATTCCATACAATAGAAAAAGAGGGACTCATCTTTAACTCATTTTATGAGGCCAGCATTATCCTGATACCAAAACGTAGCAGAGACATATAAAAAAAAGAAAATTTCAGAATTTCAGGCCAATATCCTTGATGAACATCGATGCAAAAATCCTCAATAAAATACTGGCAAACCAAATCCACCAGCACATCAAAAAGCTTATCCACCATTATCAAGTTGGCTTCACCCCTGGAATGCAAGACTGTTTCAATATATGCAAATCAATAAACAGAATCCATCACATAAATAGAACCAATGACAAAACCACATGACATCTCAATAGATACAGAAGAAAATCTTTGATAAAGTTCAAAACACCTTCATGCTAAAAACTCTCAATAAAGTAGGTATTGATGGAACATAAGAGGAATTTAAGACAATCACACAGCCAATATCACACTGAATGGACAAAAGCTGGAAGCATTCCCTTTTAAAACTGGATGCCCTCTCTCACCACTCCTATTCAATGTGGTATTGAAAGTTCTGGCCAGGGCAAACAGGCAAGAGAAATAAATAAATGGCATTCAAATAGGAAGATTAATAGACAACTCAAATTGTCTCTGTTTGCAGATGAAATAATTGACTCTTTGGAAAACCCCATCATCTCAGCCCCAAATTTCCTTAAGCTAATAAGCAATTTCAGCAAGGTATCAGGATACAAAATCAATGTGAAAAAAATCACAAGCATTCCTATACACCAATAATAGACAAACAGAGAGCCAAATCATGAGTGAACTCCCATTCACAACTGCTACAAAGAGAATAAAATAACTAGGAATACAACTTACAAGGGACATGAAGGACCTCTTCAAGGTGAATTAAAACCACTGCTGGGGGAAATAAAAGAGGACACAAACAAATGGAAAAAAAATCCATATTCATGGATAGGAAGATTCAGTATCATGAAAATGGCCATACTGTCCAAAGTAATTTATAGATTCAATGCTATTTGCATCAACCTACCATTAACTTTCTTCACAAAATTAGAAAAAAACTACTTTAAATTTCATATAGAATCAAAAAAGAGCTGGTATAGCCAAGACAATCATAATCAAATAGAACAAAGCTGTAGGCATCATTCTATCTGACTTCAAACTATACTACAAGGCTACAGGAATCAAAAGAGCTTGGTGCTGGTACAAAACCAGGCATGTAGAACAATGGAACAGAATAGAAGCCTCAAAAATAATGCCACACATCTACAACCATCTGATCTTTGACAAATCTGACAAAAACAAGCAATGGAGAAATAATTCCCTATTTAATAAATGGTGTTGAGAAAACTGGCTAGCCATATGCAGAAAATTGAAACTTGCTAGCCATATGCAGGAAACTGAAAAATTAAGTCAAGATGAATTAAAGAATTAAATGTAAGACCAAAAACCATAAAAAGCCTAGAAGAAAACCTAGGCAATACCATTCAGGACATCGGCCTGAGCAAAGACTTCATGACTAAAACACCAAAAGGAATGGCAACAAAAGCCAAAATATACAAATGAGAACTAATTAAACTAAAGAGCTTCTGCATAGCAAAAGAAACTGTCAGCAGAGTGAATAGGCAACCTACAGAATGAAAGAAAATTTTTGCAATTTATCCATCTGACAAAAGGCTAATATCCAGAATCTGTAAGAAACTTGAAAAAATTTACATGAAATAAACAAAGACCCCCATCAAAAAGTGGGCAAAGGATATGAACAGACATTTATCAAAAGAAGACTTTTATGCAGCCAACAAACATGTGAAAAAAATGCTAATTAATGATCATTAGAGAAATGTAAATCAAAACCACAATGAGATATCATCTCACGCCAGTTAGAATGGCGATCGTTAAAAAGTCAGGAAACGAAAGATGCTGGAGAGGATGTGGAGAACTAGAAATGCTTTTACACTGTTGGTGGGAGTGTAAATTAGTTCAACCATTGTGAAGAATGGTGTGGTGATTCCTCAAAGATCTAGAACCAGAAATAATATCTGACTCAGCAATCACATTACTGGGTATATACCCAAAGGGTACACATGCATATGTATATTTATTGCAGCACTGTTCACAATAGCAAAGACTTGGAACTTATCCAAATACCCAACAACAATAGACTGGATGAAGAAATTGTCTACATATATACCATGAAATACTACGCAGCTATAAATAAGGATGAGTTCATGTCCTTTGGAGGGTCATGGATGAAGCTGGAAACTGTCATTCTCAGCAAACTTATGTAAGAACAGAAAACCAAACACTGCATATTCTCACTCATAAGTGGGAGTTGTATAATGTGAAAATATGGACAGGGGCTGAGGAGAATATCACACACTCAGGCCTGTTAGGGTGTGGGGACAAGGGGAAGGATAGCATTAGGAGAAATACCAAATGTAGCTGACAAGTTGATGGGTGCAGCAAACCACCATGGCAAACCTGCACGTTCTGCACATGTATCCCAGAACTTAAAGTATAATAATAATAATAATAATAATAATAAAAGAATAATTGCTTTAAGAAAAAGTAATTGAAATTATCAACTGCAAAATCAAATTTTAAATTTCCCTGCTGAAAACATTTAAATGAGTTCAAATTGCTTTAGAAGAATAGCCAAATATTTTAACATGAAAAATTAAGTTTGCCTGACAGTGCTTACTTATTCTCAGTTCTGAACAGCCCCTATATTAATCTCTGAATTCAAAATACAAACATCTAAAAATCCCCTAACTGCGGAAACATTTCCCTGATGAAGCTAGTAAATCATAAACTGTATCACAACCTGAAACAAGGTAATAATTAACCTTATCAATTTATAATATGCAGGAGTGGTAGTCTTCTCATATTTCTTTTTATTTCAATGGTCTGTTACCTACAAAAATGAGATATATGCTGATGAATTAAATTATTACATATAGGACATTTTCTCTCCTGCCATATACTACACCCACTAGTTTTCTAAGGTTCTGAAGAAAGAATAGGTCACATTTGGTAATACTGCTTGAATATATTTATCTAGTGCTATGACATTTTCCAGCTTTGAAATGGTGGTTAAAAAATGAAAAGACTCAACAGCAGGTACAGGCTGTAGTAAAGTAGCTTTGCCATCTGGGCTATATGAGATGGCAGACACTATAGCACTAAAAACATCTGTGGTGAGAAAAGGTATGAAGTTGAGTTAATGCAATCCTAATTAGGAGAAGCACAACATAAACCCCATGAGTGTTGGAGCAATACCAAGCTATCGGCAGGAGATCATTACACACCATTCAAATACTCCTGACCATTTATCACCATGTGACGATACAGCCAGAACTGAGCATCGTAAGTTAAGTTCTTTTAGATCACTAAGCCATAATGTTAGGTGAATTCATCAACACTTCATATTAAGATGAAAATGTATACTTGAGATTCAGCATGAGGAGGCTCAGAGGTCACAAGTAAGTTATGCAGACAGATGGGCACTGTTTTTGTCTTTCAACACTATGTACTTATGCTTATCCACTAGGTCATGCTCATGACCATATGAGGGCATTCTTATGGCAAGCTGATGGAGAAAAAGGTTAGTTTCAGTTCATGAGCAGATTAACTGAAAATGTCAGTGGAAACAAAACAAACTACTGCTGCATACAGCCCAATGTGTGTTCTGAAAGAACTTACAATAGAGACATTTTTTGCAATAGGCCAAACTTTGACTAGGATATCTAGCCAGCCACTCTGTGCAGAAAAAGAAATAACTGATGATAAAAATATACAGACTTCTTTTTAAAAATTTGTAAATTTACAAGGTAGAAGTGTAGCTTTTTAGCATAGGATATGTTGCTTGGGGTGAAATCTGAGCTTTTTGTGTAACCATCAGCCCCACATATACTGATTAAGTAATTTCTCATCCCTTACTCCACTCTCGCCCTCTTACCTTTCCAAGTCTTCAGTGTCTGTTATTCTATTATTCAGCACCTTATGCTCATATGTGTACATTCCTTAGCCTCCCACTTAAAAGCGAGAAAATGCAGTATTTGACTTTCTGTTTCTGAGTTGATTCACTTGAGATAATGGCCTCTTTGGTGAAAAATATATAATTTCATTCTTTGTCATGACTGAGTAGCATTCATAGCATATATGTATTACATATATATGATCTTTATCCAGTCATTCATTGATAAACATTTAGGCTGACCCCATCTCTTTGTTATTATAAATAGTGCTGTAATAAACATATGCTTGCAAATATCTTTTTAATAAAGTAATTTCTTTCCCTTTGGGTAGTTAGTGGTGGAATTTCTGGATTCGAAGGTAGCACTATTTTTAGTTCTTTGAGAAATTTCCATAGTTTTCCACAGAGATTGTACTCATTTGCATTTCTACCAACAGTGTATAAACTTTCCCTTTTCTTGACATGTGCACCAATGTGTTATATTTTGACTTTTTAATACTAGCCATTCTGGTTGGTGTCAGATGATACCTTAATGTGTTTTTAATTTGCATTTTTCTGATAATTAGTAATGTTGAGCATTTTTTCATATGCTTATTGGCCATAAATATGTCTTCATTTGAAAAGAATTTATTCTTGCCCTTTGACCACTTTTTAATGGGGTTAGTTGAGTTTTTGATGTTGTTGTTATTGAGGTCGTTGTTATTGAGGTCGATGCTGTTGCTGAGTTGTTTGAGTTTCTTGTAGATTCGGGATATTAGTCCTTTGTTGCATATGTAGTTTGCAAATATTTTCTCTCATTTTGCTGGTATCTGTTTACCCTGTTGATTATTTCTTTTGCTGTGCAGAAGCTTTTCAGTTTAATTAAATGCAATTTACCTATTTTTGTCTTTGTTGCATTTGCTTTCGAGGTCTTAGTCATGAATTTTTTTGCCTAGAACAATGTCCAAGAGTTTTTCCTGTTTTCTTCTATGATTTTCAGATTTTCAGGCCTTAAATTTAAGTCTTTAATCCATCATGAATTAATTTTGTTACATGTTGAGAGCTAAGGGTTCCAGTGTCATTCTGCACCTGACAATCCAATGTTCCCAACACATTTGTTGAATAGAGTGTCCTTTCTTTCCCCCAGTCTATTCCCAGTGTATGTTTCTGTCACCTTTGTCAAAGATCAGTTGGCTAAAGATATGTGGCTTAATTTTGTGGTTCTCTGTTCTGTTCTGTTGATCTGTGTATCTAAATTTATACCAGTACCATACTATTTTGGTTACTATAGCCTTGCAGTATAATTTGAAGTTAAGTAATATGATGCCTCTTTTTGAATCCATATGAATTTTTTCCTATCCTGTGAAAAGTGGCATTGGTATTTTGATAGAAATGCATTGAATCAGTAAACTGCTTTCAGTAGCACTGTCATTTTAATAATAATGATTCTTGCAATCCCTGAGCATGGCATATTTTCCCATTTGTTTGTGTTGTCTACAATTTCTTTCATCAATGTTTTCTAGTTTTCCTTGTAGAGATCCTTCACTTCTTTGGTTAAATATATTACTGAATTTCATTTATTTATTTTTCTAGTATTGTAAATGAGATTGCCTTCTTGATTTGGTTTTCAACTTGATAATTATCAGTATGTAGAAATGCTACTAATTTTTGTACATTTAATTTGTATTCTGATATGTTACTAAATTCATTTATCAAATCAAGAAATATTTTTAGGAGTCTTCTTTTTTAAGAAATATCTCATTGTGATTTTATTTTACATTTCCCTAACTATCAGTGATGTTTAATATCTTGTTATGTGCTCATTGGCAATTTATTTTTCATTTTACTTTATGTTCTAAGATATATATGCAAAACGAGCAGGTTTGTTACATAAGTATATATGTGCCATGGTGGTTTGCTGCACCCATCAACCCATCATCTAGATTTTAAGCCCCACATGCATTAGGTATTTGTTTTAATGCTCTTTCTCCCCATTCTCTGCACCCCTTGAAAGGCCCCATTATCTGATGTTCCCCTCCCTGTGTCCATGTGTTCTCGTTGTTCAACTCCCACCTATAAGTGTTACCATGTGGTGTTTGATTTTCTGTTCCTGTGTTGGTTTGCTGAGAATAATGGTTTCCAAATTCATCTATGTCCCCGCAAAAGACAAGAACACATTCTTTTCTATGGCTGCATAGTATTCCATTTCTTTATACAGTCTATCATTGATGGGCATTTGGGTTAGTTCAAAGTCTTTGCTATTGTAAATAGTGCTGCAATAAACATACATGTTCATGTGCCTTAATAGTAGAATGATTTATAATCCTTCGGGTATACGCCCAGCAATGGGATTGCTGGGTCAAAGGATATTCTGGCTCTAAATCTTTGAGAAATCACCATACTGTGTTCCACAATGGTTGAACTAATTCAAATTCCTATCAACAGTGTAAAAGAATTCCTGTTTCCCCATAGCCTCACCACCATCTGTGGTTTCTTGACATTTAATGATTGTTATTCTAACTAGAGTGAGATGATATCTCAATGTGGTTTTGATTTGCATTTCTCTAATGACCAGTTATGATGAGCTTTTTCTCATATATTTCTTGGCCACATAAATGTCTTCTTTTGAGAAGTGTCTGTTCATATCCTTTGCTCACTTTTTGATGGGGTTGTTTTTTTTTTTGCTTGTAAATTTGTTTACGTTCCTTGTAGATTCTGGATATTAGCCCTTTGTCAGATGGATTGATTGCAAAAGTTTACTCTCATTCTATAGGTTTCCTGTTTACTCTTATAATACATTTGTTTAAATTGAGCAGAAGCTCTTTAGTTTAATTAGATCCCATTTGTTAATTTTGGCTTTTCTTGCCATTGTTTTTGGTGTTTTAGTCATGAAGTCCTTGCCAATGCCTATGTCCTGAATGGTATTGCCTAGGTTTTCTTCTTTTAGGGTTTTTATGGTATTTGGTCTTATGTTTAAGTCTTTAATCCATCTTGAGTTAATTTTTGTATAAGATGTAAGGAAGGGGTCCAGTTTCACTTTTTTGCAAATGGCCAGCCAGTTTTCCCAACACCATTTATTAAATAGGGTATTCTTTCTCCATTGCTTGTTTTTATCAGGTTTGTTGAGGATCAGATGGTTGTAGATGTATGGTGTTATTTCTGAGGCCTCTGTTCTGTTCCATTGGTCTGTATATCTGTTTTGGGACCAGTCCCATGCTGTTTTGATTACTGTAGCATTATAGTATAGTTTGAAGTCAGTAGCCTATGCCTCCAGCTTTGTTTTTTTTTGTTTTTGTTTTGTTTTGGCTGAGGATTGTCTTGTCTATATGGGCTCTTTTTTGATTCCATATGAAATTTAAATTAGTTTTTTTCTAATTCTTTGAAGAATTAGAGAATTACTATCAATGGTAGTTTGATAGGAATAGTATTGAATCTACAAATTACTTTGGACAGTATTACCATTTTCATAGTATTGATTCATTGTATCCACGAGCATGCAATGTTTTTCCATATGTTTGTGTCTTCTCTTATTTCCTTGAGCAGTGGTTTGTAGCTCTCCTTGAAGACTTTCTTCACATCCCTTGTAAGTTATATTCCTTATTTTCTTTGTAGCAATTGTGAATGGGAGTTCACTCATAATTTGGTTCTCTGCTTGTCTATTAGTGGTGTATAGGAATGCTTGTGATTTTTGTACATTGATTTTGTATCCTGAGACTTTGCTGAAGTTGCTTATCAGCTTAAGGAGTTTTGGGCTGAGATAATCAGGTTTTCTAAATATACAGTCATGTTATCTGAAAACAGAGACAATTTGACATCCTTCCTTCCTATTTGAATGCCCTTTATTTCTTTCTCTTGTCTTATTGCCCTGGCCAGAACTTCCAATACTATGTTGAATAGGAGTGGTGAGAGAGGGCATCCTTGTCTTGTACCTGTTTTCAAAGGCAATGCTTCCAGCTTTTGCCCATTCAGTATAATATTGGCTATGGGATTCTCATAAATAGCTCTTATTATTTTCAGATACATTCCTTCAATACCTAGTTTATTGGGTGTTTTTAGAATGAAAGGGTATTGAATTTGATTGAAGGCCTTTTCTGCATCTACTGAGATAATCATGTATTTTTTGTCATTGTTTCTGTTGATGTGATGGATTACATTTATTGATTTGCATATGCTGAACCAACCTTGCATCCCAGAGATGAAGCAGATTTGATTGTGGTGGATAAGCTTTTACTGTCGTGGTGGATTCAGTTTGTCAGTATTTTATTGAGGATTTTTGCATCAATGTTTATCAGGGATATTGGCCTGAAATTTTCTTTTTTTGTTGTGTTTCTGCCATGTTTTGGTATCAGGATAAGGCTGGCCTCATAAAATGAGTTAGGGAAGAACCCCTCTTTTTCTACTGCAGGGAATAGTTTCAGAAAGAATGGTACCAACTTCTCTTTGTACCTCTGGGAGAATTCGGCTGTGAATCCATCTGGTCCTAAGCTTTTTTTGGTTCGTAGGCTACTAATTACTGCCTAAATTTCAGAACTTATTATTGGTCTTTTTGGGGATTTGACTTCTTCTTGGTTTAGTCTTAGGAGGGTGTATGTGTCCAGGAATGTATCCATTTCTTCTAGATTTTCTAGTTTATCTGCATAGAGGCTATTATAGTATTCGATGATGGTAGTTTGTATTTCTGTGGGATCAATGGTGATATCCCTTCTATCATTTTTTATTGTGTCTATTTGATACAATAAAATAGACACAATATTTTCTTCTCTCTTTTCTTCTTTAGCAGTCTCCCTAGAAGACTTTCTATTTTGTTAATCTTTTGTATAAAAAAACAGCTCCCAGATTTATGATTTTTTAAGGGTGTGTGTGTGTGTGTGTGTGTGTGTGTGTGTGTGTGTCTGATCTAGTTATTTCTTGTCTTCTGCTAGCTTTTGAATTTGTTTGCTCTTGTTTTTTAGTCCTTTTAATTGTGATGTTAGGGTTTTGATTTTAGTTCTTTCCCACTTTCTGATGTGGGCACTTACTGCTATAAATTTCCCCTTAACACTGCTTTAGCTGTGTCCCAGAGATTCTGGTACATTTGATTTCAAATAACTTATTGATTTCTGTCTTAATTTCATTATTTACACAGTAGTCAGGAGCAGGTTGTTCAGTTTCCATGTAGTTGTGCAGTTTTGAGTGAGTCTCCTAATCCTGGGTTCTAATTTCTTTGCACTGTGGTCTGGGAGACTGTTTGTTATGATTTCTGTTGTTTTTTGTTGTTGTTGTGGTTTTGTTTTTGCATTTGCTGAGGAATGTTTTCTTCCAATTATGTGATTGATTTTAAAATAAGTGCTAAGTGGTGCTGAGAAGAATGATTTTCTGTTGAGTTGGGATGGAGAGATCTGTAGGTCTCTCTTAGGTCCACTTGGTCTAGAGCTGAGTTCAAGTCATGAATATCCTTGTTAATTTTCTGTCATGTGTGATCTGTCTAATATTGACAGTGGGGTGTTAAAATTTCCCACTATTATTGTGTGGGCGTCTAAGTCTCTTTGTAGGTCTCTAATAACTTTTTTTTAATAAATCTGGGTACTCCTTTCTTGGATGCATATATATTTAGGATAATTAGCTCTTCTTGTGGCATTTATCCCTTTACCATTATGTAATGCCCTTCTTTGTCGTTTTTCATCTTTGTTGGTTTAAAATCTGTTTTATCAGATACTAGAATTGCAACCTTTGCTTTTTTTTTTTTTTTCCTGCTTTTAATTTGCTTGGTAAATATTCCTCCACCTCTTTGTTTTAAGCCTGTGTGTTTCTTTGCACATGAAAGGAGTCTTCTGAATACAGCCCCCTATGGGCCTTGATCCTTTATCCAATTTGCCAGTCTGTGTCTTTTCACTGGGACATTTAGCCCATTTACTTTTAGGTTAATATTGCTACCTGTGAATTTGATTCTGTCATCATGATGCTAGTTGGTTGTTTTGCACATTAGTTGATGTGGTTTCCTCATAGTGTCATTGATCTTTATATTTTGGTGTGTTTTTGCAGTGGTTGGTACCACTTTTTCCTTTCTATATTTAGTGCTTCCTTTAGAAGCTCTTTTAAGGCAGGCCTGGTGTTGACAAAATCCCTCAACATTTGCTTGTCTGGAAAGGATTTTATTCCTTCTCATGAAGGAACTGCTTATGAAGATTACTTTGGCTGGATATGAAGTTCTTGGTTGAAAAATCTTTTCTTTAAGAATGTTGAACATTTACCCTCACACTCTTCTGGCTTATAGAATTTGTAGTCTGATGGACTTCCCTTTGTAGGTAAACTGACCTTTCTCTCTGGCTGCCCTTAACATTTTTTCCTTCATTTCAACCTCAGAGAATCTGATGATTGTGTGTCTGGGATTGCTTTTCTTGAGGAGTGTCTCAGTGGTGTTCTCTGTATTTCCTGAATTTGAATGTTGGCCTATCTTGCTAGGTAGGGGAAGTTCTCCTGGATAATATCCTGAAGTGTGTTTTCCAACTTGGTTCTATTCTGCCCATCACTTTCAGGTCCAACAATCAATCGTAGATTTTGTCTTTTCACTTAGTTCCATACTTCTTAGGTGCTTTACTTGTTGCTTTTCATTCTTTCTTCTCTAATATTGTCCTCATGTCTTATTCCAGTAAGTTGCTCTTCAATCTCTGATTTCCTTTCTTCTGCTTGATTGATTTGGCTATTGATACTTGTGTATGCTTCATGAAGTTCTCATGCTGTGTTTTTCAACTCCATTAGGTCATTTATGTTTCTCTCTAAACTGGATGTTCTAGTTAGCCATTCCTGTAACTTTTTATCAAGGTTCTTAGCTTCCTTGCATTGGGTTAGAATATGGTCCTTTAGCTCAGAGGAGTTCGTTATTATCCGAAGCCTACTCTGTCAATTTCTCAAACTCATTCTCCATCCTGTTTTGTGCCCTTGATGAAAAGGAGTTGTGATCATTTGGAGGAAAAGAGGCATTCTGGTTTTTGGAATTTTCAGCCTTTTTGCACTGATTTTTCCTCATAACTGGAGTGCAGTGATTTTTCCTCATCTGGGAATTTATTGACCTTTGATCTTTGAGGCTGATGACCTTTGGATGGGGTTTTTGTATGAAGGCCCTTTTTGTTGATGTTGATGTTATTGCTTTCTGTTTTTTAGTTTTTCTTGTAAAAGTTAGTTACTGCTTCTGCTGGTTCACTGCAATTTGCTAGAAGTTCACTTCAGGCCCTGTTTGCCTGTGTATTACCAGCGAAGGCTGCAGAACAGCACAGATTGCTGCTTGCTCCTTCCTCTGGAAGCTTCTTCTCAGATCCTGCATGAGGTGCCTCTCAAACCCTGCTCGGCGTCTCTCTCTGTCAGGAGGCACACTTAAGGAGGTGGTCTGTCCCTTAGCAGAGCTCAAGCGCTGTGCTAGGAGAATCTGGAGGAGTCTTTAGAGTTTCTTAGATATAAGATCATATCAAAAACAAACAGAAATAATTTGATTTCCTTTTTTACAATTTGGATGCCTTTCATTTGTCTCTCTTGCTTCACTCTGAGTAGGAATTCCAGTACTGTTTGAATAGGAGTGGTAAAAATGGCATCCTTGTCATGTTTCAGTTCTTAGGGGAGATGCTTTCAACTTTCTCCTATTCAATATGATGTTCACTATGGGTTTGTCATATACGGATTTTATTATTTTGATATATGTTCCTTCAATGCCTTGTTTATTGATGAGTTTTTTTATTTTTCAGGGTCTTGCTCTGCCATTCAGGCTGGAGTGCTGTGATGCAATCATGGCTCATTAGAGCCTCAACCTCCTGGGTTCAAGTGATCCTCTCACTTCAGCCTTATGAGTAGTTGGGACTATATGTACACACCACCACACCCAGCTAATTTTTGTATTTTTTGTGAAGACAAGATTTTGCCATGTTGTCCAGGCTATTCACCCACTTTGGGCCACCCCCTGGGTGCTCCTTTGTTGGGTGCACCCACTTGGGTTAAAGCTATTCAATCATTTTGGTCTTCCAAAGTACCAGGACTATACCAATGAGCCACCATGCCCAGCCTATTGTTGGTATTTATTATGAAGCTATGCTGAATTTTTATCAAATGCTTTTTATGCATCTATTGAGATGACCATTTATTTTTGTTTTCAGTTGTGTTTATGTTGTAAATGAAATTTATTGATTTGCCTATGTTAAACATCATTGCATCCTTGGAATAAAATCCACTTCATTGTCCTGTATTATCTCTTTGATATATTGTTGGATTTTGTTAGTATTTTGTTGATAATTTTTGCATAGATGTTTACCAGGCATAATGAGCTATAGTTTTGTTTATTTCTGTCATGTCGTTGTCTGGCTGTGATATTAGTTGATACTGGCTCTGTAGAATGAGATAGGGAAGATTCTCTCTTCTGATTTTTGGGAATAGTTTGAAGATAATTGAAACCAGTTGTTTGTAAATTGGTTGAAATTCAGCTGTGAATCCATCTAGTTCTGGGCTTTTGTTGTTGTTGTTTGGAGATCTTTTATGACTGATTCAATTTCACTACTTGCTATTCTCCTGTTCAGAATTTTTATTTTGTCCTGGTTCAATCTTAGGAGATTGTATGTTTCCAGGAATTTACTTACTTCCCATATGTTTTCTCATTTGTGAGTATATTGTTGTTCCTAGTCTCTGATTTTGTGTGTGTGTGTGTATTTCTATTGTATCAGTTGTAATTGTAACCAGGTTTTTGGGGTGCTGGTGAGGCACAGCTCCCCCGAGAGACTGTTGTAGGTTCTTGGTCTCTGTCCTCTCTGGAATGAGAGAGGGGACCACAGTAAGCTGGTAAAGTAAATACTGGACCCAAGAAGTGTTGCAGAAAGGTGATTTTATTTAGGTAGAGAAAAGAGGGGAAAAAAAAGGAGGAAAAGAGAGAAAAACTTCCACAAAGAGTGTGGAAGGGGACTCCAGAGGGGAAATCTAGGAGGGGAAAGAGAGCTCCCATTATGTGGGAGGGGATTCCAGGGGCTGGAAATCCAGTGTGGATGCAGGAGCAGGGGAATTTATCCTGGGAGAAATTCCCACCTCCCCAAGTTCCTCTGGCCAATGAAAGGAGTTCCTTTAAACTTCTGCTGGGGTGATTGGCTCTTAGTTTCTTCCCCTGCCCTCAAAATTTAAACATAAACCATGAAATTTCCCGGATGGAGAGTGATAGGTGGGAGGCATGGCACTGGAAAGTTCTTGCCCTTAAAACTATGCTCCCTTGTGGACCTGGAAAGAGAAAACAGTCCCTCAGTAATGTCTCCTTTTTCATTTCAGCTTATGTTTATTTGGATATTCTCTCTTCTTTTCTTGATTTGTCTAGTTAGTGTTTGATCAATTTTATTTATCCTTTCAAAGAACTTACTTTTAATTTCACTGATCCTTTTTATTATTCTTTCCTTCCCAATTTTATTTAGTTTTGCCCTTATCTTTGTTACTTATTTTCTTTTGCTAACTTGTGATTTCATTTGTTCTTGTTTTTATGGTTCCTTGAATTGCAATCGTTGTTAATTTGTGATCTATCTATTCTTTTTACACAGGCAATATCAAGGAGGTAAAAGATCTATACAAGGAAAACTACAAAACCCTAATGAAATAAATTACAGATGACACAAACATATGAGGAAATATCCCACGCTCAGGGAATGAAAGAATCAGTATTGTTAAAATGATCATATTGCTGAAAACAAACTACAGATTCAATGTAATTCTTATCAAAATGCCAATCTAGTTTTTCACAGAATAGGAAAATACAAATTTAAAACAGTTTCCTCTTAGCACTAATTTTGCTATAACCCAGAAGTTTTGGTATGGTGTAGTTCCCTTTTAATTTGTTTAAAATCTTTTAAAAATTGATGTCTTAATTTTGCCATTGACTCAAAAATTGCTCAAGAGTAAGAATATGTTGTTTAATTTCCACCTATTTGCATAGTTTTGACAGCTCCTCTTGGAATTTAATTCTGTTTTATTTCATTGTGATCTTAAAAAAATACTTGAAATAATTTTGATTTTTAAAAATTTATTGACACGTATTTTTTGGTCTAACATATGGTTTCTTTTAAACTATTTTCCATGGGCTGATGAGGAGAATGTGTATTTTGCAGCTGTTGGATATCTGTTAAGTACATTTGGTTCAAAGTCCAATTAAATTCAGTTTTTGTTGTTGCTGTTGTTGTTGTTGATTTTCTATGTCTATGATGTCTGGTGTTGAAATCCCAGAAAAACTCTAACATGCAAATTTCTGTCTCAGAGTTTGCTAACAGAGATCACAATTTAAGAAATTGTTTATATACAGCCAATCTTTAAACCATGTCCATTTGAACTATTTTGACAACATTAAACATCACCCTAGCTACAAACCTAGATTACATAACTCATGTTCTTTGTGGAGAAAACAGTGTTTCATATTTAGAAAGCCAATATAACTACTCAAATAGAAATTTTATTTACTGGTTTATATTTATCTTCTTCCTCTTCTTCTTCTTCTTCTTCTTCTTCTTCTTCTTCTTCTTCTTCTTCTTCTTCTTCTTCTTTTTTTTTTTTGAGACTGAGTCTTGCTCGGTACCCCAAGCTGGAGTGCAGTGGTGTGATCTCGGCTCACTACAACCTCTGACTCTTGGGTCCCTGGTCAAGCAATTCTACTGCCTCAGCCACCCATGTAGCTGGGATTACCAGCATGCGCCACCATGTCCAGCTAATTTTTGTATTTTTAGTGGAGACAGCGTTTCCTCGTGTTGGCCAGGCTGGTCTTGAACTCCTGACCTCGTGATCTGCCCACTTCAGCCTCCCAAAGTGCTGAGATTACAGGTGTGAAACACCATGCCCTGTCTACATTTATCTTCTTAACTTTACATCAACAACAGCTTTGACCAATAGTTTATTAGTATGATACAGTATTTTTATAAAAGCACTGTTACTCTGAATATTTATCTAGGTCCTTTCCAGTTTTTTATTTACCATGTATATGTTTTTAACATTTCTGAAAACTATAAAATGTAATAATAAGTTATACAGTCTTTATTAATGTCCAAGGAAAGGTCATTTTCCACTGCATATTTTCAAACTACTGATTTTATTGATTCCCATGTTTTCTACATTTTTATTCAAGTTGTTTTAATATACACTCAGGCATCTTATTTGTTTATCATGTAATTATTTGATAGTGTTTATTTACTTACACTTGCTTAACAGCAATGCCAATTCTCTTCTCACTGGGTTGATTTTATATGAGGTGCTCTATTATAAAAGCAGCTAAGAGGTTCTCTTGCTGCTCTGGAATTTCCTTGTCTCATAGCCTGTCTTTTCTGTCTAAATCAGAGTATGCACAAAAATTAGTAGTGTTTTGTCTCTTCATTGTTTCTGTCTTGGTAGTTATTTTTTTTATAACAGGAAATTTGATTGAATCATTTGGAGTTTAGGAGTATCCTCAATGTTTACCTATGTGTTTATTTTCATGTTTCCTGTTATAATGGAACAAATGATCAAAAGGATCCTGTGTTTCAAAATTTTTCTATACTAAATCTATCAATGTATAGGACATGTACATAGCAAGCACTCCAGATCTTTAAAAAATGCTTGCTTGGACAGACATGAGCTCTGTAAATATTGAAATTTTCTATAATAAGTCTATTATAAATTTTTAAAAATACTTGACACTCAATTTTATTACTAAAAATTATCCTCTGGTGTGACAGCAGTTATACAACCTCAGCCTCTCCCCAGAGTCCCTGGGCATGTTTCTGTTACTGTGAAGGTAATAGTGGATCTGGGTACAGGGTGGGATGTACCAGGGAGTCTGGGTGGTCACAGAACACACACACACACACACACACACACACACACACACACACATACACAAACACACACACACTGTACAACTACAGCCACCAAAATAACCAGCATGGTGTTGGAACATTTCCCTAAAGGGGGCTAGAATTACCTGTAGTGACCTGTGACCCCCTCCCTGAGACAGGGAAGGCCAGGCAGGTCATGGATTGGGAGGCAGAAGGACATTTCTCCATGTTTAAATTTTCTATAACAAATCTATCTACATGCAGGACATAGTACATAGTAATTACTCCAGATCATTAACAAATGCTTGCTTGGACAGACATGAGCTCTGTAAATATTGGCACATCATTACAATATATTTTAATCTCTTAATGCACACAGTTATACTTAGAACTGTGTTTTTGGTTTGGTAAAAATTTATCTGACAATTCTAATGCGACTTAGAGTCCATCAAGTCTTAGAAACCAAAAGCTTGATTATTACATCACAATAGTTTCTAGAGCTCAAACATAAATGCTTAAGAAACAGCCCTGCAAAAACAATCTAATTTCTAATCTAGTTTCTGATAAGGCCCATTTTCTGAGAAGCCCTCCTGCTTTGCTGAAATACATGATTGTCGGCTTACACAAATCACCCAGAGAGAGAGAGAGAGAGAGAGAGCAATATCATGTGCACATTTTAGCCTCTGGTTTTCTTTTCTGGAATTTTATCTGAAGCTCAAACACATCATCAAATAGATTTGGCATCAATACTACTCAAGTGACTAATAACAAACTCTCTTAATGTCAAAAGTCATTCAGTTTTTCTATCAGGAAGAATAAAGCCATACCTAAACATATTAAAATATTATTCACTTTGACAATAGACGTAGTTCCAAGACATGAACTATTGCTATATTAGAAAGGAGAAGCAATCACTATTTTTCATCACCGAAGAATCTATACCACAAAAAAAAATCCGTCACTTCTAATGAAATTGGCAAGTATCTAGGAGGCAAATATCTTTTTTTATTTCCAGTTTGAAATCTGGTTTAAACAGAGCAGATGTAGTTAACTCACATTCCCATTCATGAGGAAAGTCATACCTAATAGTGAGTATATTGATCAAATCTTAAAAAAATAAAATAAAATATTCATTTAGATTGCAAGGGCTATTATTGTTTTATTTTAACTAGATCTGTAGACTATTCTTAATATTAAACCTGCGGATAATAACACATTTACTTTTATTTAAATTATAGAGATTATTCAGTAAAAAAATTACCTAAACTCATTTGTCTAAAAGATAATTATATTTTTGAATTTATATCTAGGTTTTTATTACAAATTACAAAGATCACCTTTGATTCCTGCTTACAAATGATTATCTAGTACAATTTACACTTTACGTAGTGTGTAACTGGTTTATCAGTATCCATGGTATTAATTACAAATCATATTTTCTAGTGAATTTGAATATTCTTTTAACAAAAGCAAATGAATCATTATGGTGTGTAACTTTTTTATTTTAAAATATTTACGGCCGGGCACGGTGGTCCACACCTGTAATCCCAGTATTTTGGGAGTCGAGGTGAGTAGATCTCCTGAGGTTCAAGACCAACCTGGCAAACATGGTGAAACCCCCTCTCTACTAAGAATACGAAAATTAGCCAGGCAATAACCCTCCATGGTACCTTGGGCACAACTGGAAATTGCATTAACACTTTCAGGCTAATAATATCCTTAAATAATAATTTTCTGAAATTAAAATTGTCCCTAAGTATTGTTTTTAAATAGTAAAGTTAGTTAAGAGTAAAAGTCTATATATCATTAAAACAAATTGCATTTAAAATGAATAAAAATGTAACATGTTATAACTTTTTAGGAAAGTAAATTGGCTATGCATTTTTACTTTGTAAAGCTAGGCTTCAGTAGCTGTAGCTTTTCTTCATAACACTTATTTCAATTTTAAATTATATATTTATCTGTGTGATTATTTGATTAATGTCAGTCTGTCTCATTAAGGAGAAAACTTCATGAGAGATAAGAGCATATTTGTATTGTTCTCTATTTGTCCCTCAAATTTCTCTGCCTGGCACATGGAATTAGTTTAATAGATTTACTGAATAAATGACAATAAATGAATAATAGAATCTGAAAGACTGACTCAAATGAAATTACTTTTACATGACCAGGAACTGGACCAATAGAAACAAACGTAAAACATAACAGATGATCATATGAGTTTAATGACAATATGATGCAAAATTTCATGTGCAACCTTATGCTTTAGGATAGTGTGGTAGTATACAATTTCAAGTAAGATGGATGGATGGATTGATAGATATACAAATACTGATATGTTCTGAATTTAACTTTTCTAATTCCAAAGGTGAATTTTAAATCAGAATTATCTGCTTTCTAATCTTTCTGTAATAATAATTACTAGTAATTTATAACAGAAATTTGTATTGTCTCAATGAGATTTTGCTTAAAAACGTAATCATTTTTTATAAGATTTCGAAATGTATTTGATAATACATAGCTTAGAACAAAGTGAGGCTGTGACAAATCTTCTATTTTCCCACACATTTGATATGGCTTAAAACATGAAATTGGGGCAAAGTTTGAAGACTAGAAAGCTATGAAAATTAAAAAAATAATAAAATTGTCATATAAACATAATTGTCCTTGATGGCCTTTGAAATGTAACTGTTTTTCAGTAGTTAAAAAGTTATATTATGTTCCCATAAGAACCAACATTTTATATAATTATATGGTTTACAAACAGATTTTTGAATACATATATAGATATAATTTACATGACTACATGCCTTATGAATTCATTAAGCTAAATTGTTGAGATCAATAGATACAAATTTTCTACTTTTTTTCTTGAACATATAGTACTTTCTTCATTAATTTTTACAGTGTTTTCTAAGAGTTTTATCAGAGATCATAGCATATCTGTATAATATAATCAAGTGGTATACCATGATGTTTTGCATGTGTACCAAATCTTTTGGTTGACTATCATAAATTGTTATAAATTATTTTTATTTGTTGCATTAGTAATATGAGCAGTTAGAAGAGATTTCTTCTCATAAGTATATGTATTAATCTTCTTGGGTCGCCATAACTGAATACCATGGACTGGGTGACTTAAACAGGAGAAACTCATGTGTTCACAGTTCTGGGTGTTATAGGTCCAATATCAAGATGCAGGAAAATGTGATTTCTGGTGAATCTTCTCTTTCTGGCTTGCTGATGACCCCTTCTCTCTGTGTCCTCACCTGGCCTTTCCTTGGCACACATATGAAGGGAGTGAGAGAGAGAGAAACAGACGGAGAGAGCAAGCTCTTGTCCTTCTTCCTCATCTTATAAAGACTTCGGTATTATTGGATTAGGGCTTCAATCTCAGGACCTCCTTTAACCTAATTATCTCCTTAATGTCTCTGTCTACAAATATAGTCATATTGGAGGTTAAGGCTTCAAGTTATGAAATTGAAGGGAGAAACAATTCAGTCCGTAAGATTTGAAATGTGTGTGTATGGTTTTTTTTGTTGTTTGTATGTATTTTTTTTAACTGTTGTTTATGTTATTTTGTTGTGTCTGCTTGAGTGTATAAGCTACAGCCACCTAGGTATAGCCATTGACCTATAAAAAGTATTATGTACAAAGTGTTTTTCATAGTAGACAACAAGCTTGTATAATTTTAACTAGTATGTATATATTTTTTCTAAATATTGAAATACCATTTAAAGGTTTTATTTAGTTGATTTCATGACTAATAACTTTTCAATGTGAAAATATGAACACAATCTCCCTTTGCATTTAACCAAACCATTGTTATGGTAATAATATCAGAAAATATAATCATCAGCACTTTTAAAGTCATTTCAGCATTTCTCATTAAATGGGATAGTACAATGTATTTCTAAGTTTATTCAGTTATTAATAGATCAACTGCAGTTTTTCCTCTGCTGTGAGGCAAATGGCAAAGAGGAATCACAGAGCTTTAACAATACTTCCAGTGTGTAGTGTGACACAAGATTAAAATAATCAATACAACTTCTAACTCTGTATTTTCACATTAAATGAAATGCTGAAAGTTTCGATTCTTGGATTATCTTTTGCAGGTAATTGTGCCACATTGTATTCTGATAATTTTCTATCATTGCAAATAAATATTAGCAGTTAAAGCAGCTTCAAATTTCAAACAGAGCTGTGTGACTGGTTGTTTACCGGGTGCCACAGGATGTCACAATGTCTGTCTCTTATAATTCTGTCTTATTGATATTATGATACTTATCATTTAAGTCAATATATTATGGTTTCTGGTAGCTGGACCTGGCTCGTACATCTGTTTTGTTTTTGTTTCTCTGATTAGGCTTTTCTTATGCCAAGACAATAGAAGCATTTGTAATTTTATCAGACATTTTATTAATATACTAATCATATCCTATACATTGTGTAGAATTATAAAAATAAAACTTATTTAGTTTTATACTATATTTTACACCATATGCAATCAATCCTTTGATAATGACAGGATTAAAACACAAGTCAAATGCTATTATAAAAGTTTACAGTTGGAATGGACTTTAAATGTGATTTATTGAGATATTTTATCCCATGCACAATTACAAACACCCATAGTATGACACAAAGAAATAAATAATAAACTAGAAATCAAGTGACCTGAATTTTAATTTCTTCTCTGCCACAGATTAAGAGTAAGAATTTGGGGAAAACCTTTAATCTCGTTGAACTTCAGTAACCTCATTTATCATTAGCATTACCTAGTTTTCAGAATCTTATCTGGAAATTCTGCGGGCATGATCTCTCTCTATTCGTCCAATCAGTGATGTACTGTTGTAACAGTCAGGGCACTGATTCAAGAGTAGCCTGTCTCTCCTTCACTTTTCCATTACCTTTTACTAAGGATCTCCTTTAATTTTTTTTCCACAACTAGGGCCTCTAGTTATCAGCATACCTTGGGTTCTGCTTGGGAGGACCTTTTGAGGTCTAAGAGTTATTTGTACTGAGTCATTTTGAATATCATATTTTGCGAGAATAGACTTCTGACTAACAATATAGGATGTGTATGTGAATGTGTGCATACCCAAGTGCATGTGGTCTCAATATCCTCCTATCAATTGGTCATTAAAGGGAAAGTGACATAGATTGTTAACTGCAATGATTTTATGTGTATCAGCTAGGACAATTTTTCAGAAATAAAAATAAAATGATTTTTTCTCAGTGTTTTAATTTTTGGAAACTTTGAGGCACAGGATATTTCTAAGAGCAACTATTTGAACATAGATAATTTTATGCTGTAATTTGAACAACAGTCACACCGTTTATTAGAATAGCCCAATCAGCTGGTAAATGATGTCAGGAAGTTTACACGTTTAACTGGTTTTTAGCAGTTCTTGTAGTGCTGGCTTGGTAGTGGTGAATTCTTTCAGCATTTGTTTGTCTGAAGAAGACTGTACCTTACCTTCATTTCTGAAACTTAGTTTCACTCGATACAGAATTATTGGATAACCATTGTTTTATTTAAAGCAGTTAACGACAAGACCTCAGTCCCTTTTAGCTTGTAGGGTTTATGCTAAGAAATCTGCTGTTAATCTGAAGGGTTTTACTTTGTAGTTTACCTTGACACTTTTGCCTCACAACTCTGGTTTCCTTCATGTTGACTTTCGATTACCTGAAGACTATGTGCCTAGGTGATGATCTTTTTGTGATGAATTTCCTGGGTGTTCTTTGAGCTCCTTGTATTTGGATGTCTAGATCGCTAGAAAGGCGAGAGAAGGTTTCCTGGATTATTAACTCAAATATGCCTTCCACACTTTTAGATTTCTCTTTTTCCTTAGGAAAACCAATCATTCTTAGGTTTGATTGCTTAACATAATCCCAAACTTCTTTGTGGCTTTGTTTATTTTTTTAGTTCTTTTTTCTTTGTCTTTGTTGGATTAGATTTATTTGAAAGCCTTGTCTCTGAGCTCTGAATTTCTTTTTTCTACTTGTTTGATTCTTCTGCTTAGACTTTCCAGTGCATTTGGCAATTCTCTAAGTGTGTCTTTAATTTCCATAAGTTGTGATTGTTTTTTATTTGTGCTATACATTTCACTGGAGATTTTTTTTTTCATTCATGTCGTGTGTCTTTTTTTTTTTTTCAGTTTCTTTAAGTTGGACTTCACCTTTCTCTGGTGCCTCCTTGATTGGCTTAAAGATTGACCTTCTGAATTCTTTTTCTGGCAATTCAGAGATTTTGTCTCAGTTTTAATCCACTGATGGTGACTTAGTGTGATCTTTTGGGAGTGTTAGGGACCCTTGTTTTGTCATATTATGAGAATTGTTTTTCTGGTTCATTCTCATTTGGGTAGACTATGTTAGGGAAGATCTGGGACTCAAGGGCTGTGGTTCAGATTATTTTGTCCCACAGGATGCTCCCTTGATGTAGTGCTCTCCCCTTTCCTCTAGGATGGAGCTTCCTGAGGGCTGAACTACAGTGGTTGCTATTTCTTTTCTGGATCTAGATACCCAGCAGAGCTATTGTACTCCAGGCTGGTACTGGGGAGTGTCTGCAGAGTCCTGTGATGTGATTTGTCTTCAGGTCTTCAGGTCTCTTCTCAGCCATGGATACCAGCACCTGCTCCGGTGGAGATAGCAGGGGAGTGAAGTACACTCTGAAGGTTCTTGGATTTATTTTTGTTAAGTGAGCTGCTTTTGTGTTGGTTGGGCCTTTAGCCAGGAGGTGGCGTTTTCAAGAGCACATCAGTTGAAGTAGTGTAGGGAGAATTAGGCAGTGGGCAGGGCCATAGATCTCCCGAGAAATTATGTCCTTTATCTGCAGCTACCAGGGCAGGTAGAAAAAGACCATCAGGTGGGGGCGGGGTTAGGCTTGTCTGAGCTCAGACTCTCCTTAGGCAAAGCTTGCTGAGGCTGCTGTGGGAGAAAGAGGTGTGGTTCCCAGGCTAGCAGAGCTACCTTCCCAGGGGGATTATGGCTGCCTTTGCTGTGTCACACAGGTCACCAGAGAAGTGAGAGACAGCTGGCAGCCACAGGCCTCACCCAGCTGCCCTGCAGCCCATAGCCCAAATGGTCAGTTCTCCCACTGTGTCCCCACTCAACAGCACCAAGTTCATTTCCAGGCAGCTAGTGAGTAGCACTAAGGAATTGCCCCAGGATGCATGCCTCGCAGCTGAGAAAACAAGCTGACTCACAGTTCTTCATCTGTCCCATGGAGCCTGCTGTGGCAATCCACCTCCTCAAAGGGTCTGTGTGTCCTCTCAGCTTTCCTAGTATGTTCCTGTGGTTGTTGTTGATGCAAAAGTTCGCCATGTGGATGCCCACACACTGCTCTGTTCATCTGAGTCAGAGCTGCAAGTTAATCCTGCCTCTTATCTGCCATTTTCCTGCATTGTCCCATATTAACTTTTAGGAAAGCGATTTTCCTATGGTCCTTTTTTAGCCAATTCAGGTAAAACACAGTTGCTATCTATCTGAAAGAAAATTGTTTCCTTATAATTTACAGGTATACATAACTAAGTATACTTCTCTTAAACTCCATTGGAATTAAATTCATGTGCATCTACAGTTTTGTAATGAGATTAATACAAGATTAAATGTAAATGTTTCTTAATTAATGGATTAAGAAAATTGTCTAGATTTTCTCTCTTATTTTGGTGGTGAGAGCACCTGAAATCTATTATCTTAGCAAATTTTCAGTTTACAGTACATACTAACTATAGTTACCACGCTGTACAGTATATACTACACTCCTTTAGGTTATGACAATTTCTCAGACACTCATGACTTTTGATAATCTTGACAATTTTGAGGAATACTGGTCAGGTAGTTTGTCAAATTCCTCTCCACTTGATTTTTTCTTATGTTTTTCTGATGGTTAGAATGGAATTGTATATTTTGGGGAGGAACACCACAAAGATAAATTGACATTCTTATTTCTTCATTACACTATTAACTGTTGATAATTATCATTTTTGATGTTAACCATGATCACCTACCTGGCTAAGGTAGTATTTGTCAGGTTTAATAGTCTAAAACTACTTTTTTCTTCCTCTCTTCACACTTTACTCTGTTTAAGAAGTAACTATGTGAAGTATATATGTAAAGAATGAGGAATTATGCTTCATCTTTCTTGATGGGGAGTATTTCTACAGGGTATCTGGAATTCTTCTGCACAGGGATTAACCTATATGCCCTATTTATTTATTTATTCAACAATATATTTATATCATATAAACTTATGAGTATTTTTTTATAATTTGGGTTATCATTTAATACTACTTTATTCTTTTATATCTCAAATTGTTCTCGCTTTGGCTTCTGGGGGCTCTTTCAGTTGTTTATATATCCCTTCAACTCTGCATGTGTGTGCCTGAACATATTACTTCCTTACTTTCTGGCACTACAGAATGTCTCAAACTCATATTGCACATTCCTTTCCCTAAAATTAGCCCTTTCTTCACAAAGACACAGTTCTTTTATTGGAGAGTCATATTCAAATTGGAATTAGAAAAAAATATCTGGGCACTGGCAATGAAATTTCAATGCCCAGATATTGTTTTCTAATTCCAATTCGAATATGATGAGGGTTTTTTATTTCTGGCATCTCAGTTATCTGAGCAAGGAAATAGATGTGGTTAGACGCAGAGCTATACATATTTCTACATGTATCTATCTGTAACTGCATTAAGCAATTCATTAGTTCATACTAATCTCCCCAGCTCTACTGCAGTACGATACAGATCATTCTGGCATTCCTCCCTTGTATGTAACACCCTACTCCAACAGTGAGAAACATAGGTTTCTCTACCATTGATCTGCTTGTTACATTTTCCAAAACAAACGAACAAAATACATGTCTAGTAATATCAGAATTCTTAATCTGTCCTGTGTAGAGAACTACTTTTAAACTATAGAACTTTCTTTTGCTTTCAGCTGTACAGTCTCTTCTCATTTCCAGACTTACTCAGGATAGCACCTTTTCCGCTTAATTCCATCACTTCGTTATTTGTATGTGGTAATACAGTTTCATTGTTTTGTCAAAGTCTGCATTTCTACCATTGAGTTTTCAGAGTTCTTTGTACATTTGGGATACAAGTTCTTTACCCAATGTGTGGCTTGCAAATATTTTCTCTCAGTGAATTATCTGACTTTTCTTTCTCTTAGTTGTATCTTCAGCTGTGTTCCACAAATTTGGATAAGTTGCATTTTTATTTTCATTTAGTTCAAATTAATATTTTAATTTCACTTGAGACTTTTTCTTCAGTCTGTGTTACTTAGAAGTACAAAATTTAATTTTCAAATATTTGAGAAGATTTCTGATATTGTCATTTTATATTAGGAAGCATTATTATGAAATCATCAAACTAAAATCTGTGTTTACAGCTGAGGCCAGGGTGATTATTCCAAGCTCCTTTCTACCACATGATTTTAGCCAAGGTATATACATTCTCTCATCATTTGTTCCTACCTTTGAAATGTAATTGAAGGGTACAATCTTGAGATCTTTTCACAAATTATTAGCAATTATATTTTTACATGGTTGTTTTATTAATAATTGGTTCCCACTCTGCCTCCAAATCTAATATTCACAGTATGCCAAATTACTATGTCTGGCCTTTGCTTACTTTCTACATCTCTCAACGAAGCTATATAGCAGAGAAAATGTAACACAACAAGTCTCTTTGGCAAAAATGGTATCATTTTTATTTTCTATTGTTTATAAAAACACCTAAGAGGTTGCTTCAGGGAGAAAAGTAAGTCTGTCAATTATGCTAGCTGACCATTCCTATTCAGCGTAACAGACCATTTAATTTTATAGCATATACTGGAGGAGATTTTATTTTTTTAAATGATTTTTACCACTAAATGTGAAATTGTAAAAGGAAAAGGAAAAGAAGATACAAAATTAAATGTAAATTTAAAAAATTAAAAAGGAAAGAGAAAAGAAGAGAAAAAAGGAATAGTTTACATTATACTTTGCCTTCCTGCTTCAATGTTTTATGGTCCTATCATAATTTTTAAGCACTAGGTATCCTTAGGCTTAGAGCAAGATGCAATACAAAAGATCAAGGTATCTTAAAATTAAAATTGTTTGCATTAAATATTGACAAGATTTTTCCCATTTTAAAATTTCGTTTTCTAATTTATTTTAAAAAGATAAATTTTCCATAGGACTATACTATGATAAAAAATACTGAACCAAGTGGGTGCACTAGCTAGACAATAAATATTTAGTCTCTTTAATATAGTGTAAAGAATATTATGCCTATATCAAAATGTCTGGCTTAGATTCATGGTATTTCCACTTAACTGTAGTCTAATTTTGAATAATTTATTCAACTTTCTTAGCCCAGGGTCGTTATTTATCAAACTTGAATAACCTCACAAAATCTATGTCAATTTATTTTGAATCTTTACCAAATGATCCTTAAAACAATGTGTGTCAATATACTTTATTCACTGTGATGTGCTATATAAATGCAAAGTATTATTAAAACAAAGCCATCATCTCAGCTGTGTACATGAACTTATTATGCCCTAATGTACTTTTGGTCATAAGTCTACTTTATTTTCAAACATAAATTATAGCTCACAAATAATAGTTTAGACGTTAATTTTGTGGTCATTCCAAATATTCATTTTATAAAAATAAACTTTCTACATGCTGACATTTCTTACCAAATATGCACATACTTAGTTTCATATTTTAATTTAGAAGTAATTGGCAAATCACTTAAAAGACTGAGAAATCTGGCCACTAATATGCACACAAATTTTTATTGTTCTTCAATGTTCCTGTAGCCTGTGCACCTAAGTGAGTTCTTTCACTGATTTATTTAATATGATTTCTTGCAAGTTAATGGTAGATCCTTAGTAATATAATTAATATGTTCTTTGCTGACTACTTCAAATTATTTTAATCTTTGTTGATTTGAATTATAAATTTCTCAGGTGAATTGGAAATTAGAGTATAACTAAAATTTTGTTTTCTTTAGTAGTTCTGAACAGATGAAACATAGAGTTAAACTTGATGCAATCCTTCTGGGAATGCTAATTATTTTTTTAAATAGTCAAAGACAACATCCAATTGAATTACTTTTTGCAATTTCATACTTTATCTTAGCCAATTATTAAGCTCTTAGAGTCTTTCTTTGTAAAGTTGGTATAGCAATTTCTTATTGTGGTGGCCCTTTAAAACAATGTCTATAGAGAATCTAATACGGTAACTACATAATACACTGTAAGAGAGAATGAATACCTCATACACTTAGACAGATAAATTGATTAATCTAGATAAATATGTATTTAAAAAACTCTTCCTGAAGACATTGATTCTACTTTTCTAGTTTTTGATATTTAATTTATTTTGATATTTATTTTAATTAATAAATATTTATTTAATTTATTTTGATATTTAATTTATTCTTTACTAAAATTATGGCAGCAAGATTTTTAGGACTGTTCAAAAGTTTGGCAAGAAAGAAACAGTATATAAATGACTTAAAAATAATTACCTTTTTAACAGAAACTACAAAATATAGACTTATAGACACATATGTCATGAATTAATATTACATTTATCCTATAGGGATTTTTCATTTTAAATTTTCAATACATACTCCAAAGCATGTAAAACACACATTTTTACATTATAATATAAGTGATAATATAAAGCATAAAAATAAAAGCATATTCATATATTCAATTATTTGAGAGAATATATAAAAATATTCTCCTGTTCAGTGGGTATTAGTAAGGTATCTTTTGTCAAACCTGTGTTAAATACTAGGAAATTATGAGTAACCTTGATAGAGATGTAGAAAGCCACTTGCAAAGTAAAATGATTTCTGCATTTCTTTTTCTAGAAGCTGCAAATATATGTTATCGGTATATAAATGAGCAGTGTGGTTAATAGCACTATTTATTTCAGATGCATCCTCTGCTCTCTGCCACAGCTGTATCTTCTCTGTAGATGGAGTATACTTCTCTGCCTTATAGACATTGGGTTTATACAGGGAGTTCTTTGTCCATTAGAATGTAGGCATAAGTGACAGAGCACCACTTTCTAAACACAAGTCTTAAGAGGCCTAGAGAGTTCCGCCAATCTTCTTTATCCCCTGCCATCCATTATGAAAAGACAATATCATAGGAATTCATTGACTCTTTAGCATGGATCAACAAAGAAGACAGGTGAAGTATTGAACACGAACTGTGGTCTGTAGTCTAAAGACAGGGTGAGTTTACCCCACAGGGCACATTAAAGCCTCATGTAACTCCCAGACTAGTAGCAAGAAACAAGAAGCTTACTGAAATCGCCTGATTTGGGGGTTGTTAATTATACAACATTTTCACTAAAAAATCTCATACAAATATTATTTTGTAAGTTGAGAACATGACAAGAGAGATGATTCTTGGATAATCTGGCTGTTTTAGTGAACTAATAGGTCAGCACTGCAATGGTAGAATCACCGTTGATTATGGCAGTAGTTCTCAATGTGACTGCATAATAAAATTAACCAATTAACTAGGGTGCTTTAAAATAAATCTATGTTTCACAACCATCCTCACAAGTTTTGAGTTAATTGGCCTGAATGAGATTCAGGTATTATTTTTGTTGCTGCTGGTGGTGATGGTAACCCAGACGCCTTTACTAGTTAAGGAGGCTTAGGAATTGCTGGCCTATGATGTGTGCCCTCAGATCTACAGAGCTATAATTTCATTTTTATTAATGGATACTGAATTTATTTGTAATGATTTTTATCAGCCAAATTCATGAGAAACATATATATAGAGAGACCATAATTAATTTATTAATTTTCAATATAAAAAGTGTATACCAATTAAAATCGCTTTCTGCCTTTATGAGCATTATGACCAATCCCTTTAATTCTTCTTTCACTGGCCCACTTGTCACCTACCTGCTTGTCCCAACTCTAGGTAAGTGTTAATTTTTTGATTTCTCCATTTATACAAGTTAAACAATAATCTTCTAATTGAATGTATTTTTAATGCCAAATTATCTTGAATGGCTCCTTTAGTTTCATTGTGAATACATTGAAGGCCTAAGTGTAGCTTATTTTAACTATTTTTCAATTTTTGATGGGAAGGAAAAGTAGGACCTCCGGAATTTTTGATGCCAGGTGTCTGTGAATCATTGAAAACTATGGTGGTCAGCATCTAGAGCCATAAAAATGTCTGAGCATCAGAATTCTAGAATACAAAAGTTCCAAATATAATGGGAATCTTAGAATTTTCACTTGAATATTACATTCTTAATGAGCCTTATCTTATTCATTTTAGCTAAAATTGTAAGCCTTTTCCTCCTTTTCTCCCTCTTGCCTTATTTTTAAGTTAACACATACTTTTCCTCTTCTAACAAACATAATCAAAAACATTAAGTATGCATTGTCTTTTGGTTTTCCTTTGCACCTCAAAAATGTAATGGCTTAACACAGCAACAATCACTTATTATATATCATGATATTAAGTGTTGACAAGAAAGTCATTCTTCTCTGTGTAGTGTTGGCTAGAGCTCCAATCATGCAGAGGCTCAACCAGCTAAAACATTTAGGTGATTCCTTTGCAACCTGGCAATTGTTGACAGCCAGTTGGATGCTCAGCTGAAGCATTCCAGTGGAGCATCTCCGTAGTCTCCTATCTTGACTTCTCCTTTTAGATGAGGTTTTGCGCCATTTGCTGATCTTATTGGTCCAGTATCAGAAATTAGACAATGTCATTTTCTCTGAATTATTTTAATTAAAGCAAGTCACAGGATGATATGGTTTGGCTGTGTCCCCACTCAATTCTCATCTTGAAATTTAGCTCCCATAATCCCCACATGTCATGGGAGGGACGTGGTGGGAGGTAAATGAATGATGGAGGCAGATTTTTTTTCTGTGCAGTTCTCATGATAATGAATAAGTCTCATGAGATCTGATGGTTTTGTAAAGGGAAGTTCCCCTGCACACACTCTTGCCTGCTACCATGTAAGACATTCCTTTGCTCTTCCTTCATCTCCACCATGATTGTGAGCCCAGTAAACCTCTTTCCTTTATAAATAACCCAGTCTAAGGTGTGTCTTACTAGTTCTGTGAGAATGAGCTAATACACACGGCATACTCAGATTCAAAGGACAGAGAATAATCTTCATCTCTTTATGAGAGTAGTGGCAGAGAATTTCCAGGAGTATGTAATTCATTGCATTTACTGATGATATTTCAATTTTTCTAGAATGTAAGATTTGAGAAAAAAATAATCTTGCCTGTTTCATTCACTGTTGCCTTGGAATAAGAAATAAGAGACATTTAATGAATATATTTTGAATTGATTTTTAACATATAAAATTAATCTGAACATTAGTATTGAAATTACTATCTAATTTTCAGATTTGTAATAATTCACTCTTACATTTAAGTCCCAAATAAGGTTACATTTTATATAATATTATCTACGGATAAGAAAATCCACGTATAGTAGGAAGACTTTGAGATACTACAGATAGCCACAATCTAACTGAAGTTTTGTCTTTGTATTATCAGTTAAAACAGTATACAAAAGCAAGTTAATTGAATAAACAAGACTAGAGGAGCACTGGTTAATTTAATCAAGAAATTAAACAGTTCATGAAACAATAAAAAGTTCTAGAGTCATTCGGAGCATTATTAATATGCAAGTGTGAAATAAAACTAACTGTAGATTTTCTCAAGCAAGTACATAAAATCTCAGAAAAGACTTTTAAAACTTGCATTTTTGAATATTTAAGTAAACCAAAAGTCATTATTATTTTTTATTTTTATAAATTGTTATACATTTCCCTGTGAAATGTATATAAGCAATAAATATATGATTCTTTGGTTTGTGCAGTTATGAAAGTCATCTTCTATAATTGTGTAATGCCTAACTTTTGAGGTGTGTGTTGATAAATAGCCCAGAATTTAAATAAACATTTGCCATTCATCATCTTATGAAATAGAACCATTGATTTATAAATGTATTCATAAAGCAAAGCTGCAAAAGTCAGGATTAAATAATTTAAAAAGGTGTTTGTTCTCTCTTTATTGAATACCATATGCCATATATACACAATTCTCATGATTGCATACTTCAATTTTCATGAGAATGTAAACAAAAAGAGATAATGAAATATAATGGATCATTATATGTAACATTACTCCTACTTGTTACAAATGATGCTGTGTAAAATGAGGCAAACTTCCTCCAAAAAATGAGTCGATATATACAGTTCATATTTTTAATAAGATACGTGTACTTTTACATTGTGAATTTGTATAATGTTATTTGTTTGTTTTATTAACTTTTAAGTTAAGGATGCATGTATAGGTTTTGCTACATAGTTAAACATGTGTCATGGGTGTTTGTGCAGCCTATTTCATTACCCAGATATTAAGCCTGGTACTCATTAGCTATTTCTCCTGATCTTTTCCCTAGTCCTATCTTCCACCCTTCAATAAGCCCCAATGTATGTTGTTCCCCTCTGTGTGTCCATGTGTTCTTATCATGTAGTTTCCATGTCTAAGGGTGAATGGGCGATATTTGGCTTTCTCTTACTGCATTAGTTTGCTAAGGATAATGGCCTACAGCTACATCCATGTCTCTTCAAAGAACATAATCTCATTTTTTTTTTTTACGGCTGCAAAGGAAAGCTTTTATATGCTATTTGTGGAAGTGTAAATCAGTTCAACCATTGTGGAAGATGGTGTGGTGATTCCTCAAAGACCTCAGGACAGAAATACTATTTGACCTAGCAAGGCCATTACTGGGTATATACCAAAGGAATATAAACTATTCTGTTATAAAGACACATGCATGTGTGTGTTCACTGCAGCACTATTCACAATAGCAAAGACATGGACTCAAACTAAATGCCCATTATAATAGACTGTGTATTAGTTCATCCTAATGCTGCTATGAAGAAATATTCATGACTAGGTAATTTATAAAGGAAAGAAGTTTAATTTATTCACTGTTCTGCAGGGATGGGGAGGTCTCAGAAAACTTGCAATCATCTCAGAAGGAGAAGGAAACATGTATTTTTTCACATGGTGGCAGGAAGGAGCAGAATGAGAGCCAAGCAAAGGGGGAAGCCCCTTAAAAATGCCATCAGCTCTTGTGACAACTCACTCACTATCTTGAGAATAGCATAGGAAACCACACCCATGATTCAATTACCTCCCACCGGGTCCCTTCCACTACATCTGGGAATTATGGGAACTACGATTCAATGAGATTTGTGTTGGGCACAGCCAAACCACATAGGACTGTATAAAGAAAATGTGGTATATATACACCATGGAACACTATGCAGCCACAAAAATGAACATTTCCAATTTTTAATACTTTATGCTTACAAATATGCCAATATTACTCAACAAATATCTAACATGTTGCTTCTAAGGAAACTGCAAAGAATAGCAATAGGTAATTGCATTAGTTTGTTTTCACAGTGCTATAAAGACCTACTGAGACTGGGTAACTTATGAAGAAAAGAGGTTTAATTGATTCACAGTTCTGCAAGGACAGGGAGACCTCAGGATACTTACAATCATGGCAGAAAATGAAGGGGAAGCAAGGCATATCTTAGTTGGTGACAGTAGCGAGAGATTGAGGGGTGTAGTGCCAAACTTTTAAGCCATCAACTCTCATGAGAACCCAGTCACTAACATGAGAACAGCCTGAGGAAAATCCACCCCCATGATCCAGTCACCTCCCATCAGGTCCCTACCATGACATGTGGAGATTAAAATTCCACATGAAATTTGGGTAGGGACACAGAGTCAAATCATATCAGTATTTTTTTAATATTAATATTTGCTTTATTTTGCTCTTTTTCTTGGTACATTGGATTATGTGTATATGTGCATGCACACGTACATATACACATGTATTTACATGTATAGTTATATTTGAATATATTTACATACAAACTAATCTAGTGAGAGATCAAGCATGTGAATACACACCTACCAAATAATACCTAATTAAATAATATTGAAAATATAGTTATACTCCATTTTATCATAATTGTATAAATGTTTAGATCAGAGATCATTTGATGAACTTATTTTTAGAAATGTTATACAAAAATCACATTATTCTATTTGATGATATTTGCAATAAAAAAGCATAATAGATTTCATCAGAAATCTCCTAATGGTAAAGTATTTAATTGTCCTTATACTTCATACCCTTTATCTCATTAATCACATTGTTCAAAGACATGGGTTTTGTTATACTGAAAATAAAACTTATGCTACCTATGAGTTCATAAATTTTATAAACATTCTCTAATTTTTAATTGCTAAGGAATTTCCTGGAGCTAATTTTTTAAATTCTTGGTTATCTTTGTGAAAACCCTATATACTTCATAAATGATTTTTTATCTTAATAAATAAATGTACCATTAGAGGATCACTAGTCCTAAAAACAAATTTATGTGAAAAAATTAATAAAAATTACAATAAATGGAGAACCATTTTGTTCTCTGTAAAATAATTTTTTTTAAACATAGCCAAGTAATTCAAAGTCCTTTGGGATATTTTAGAAAGTCTACTGAGAAAGATGAAGATATGAAGTCTAACAGTGAAAACTACCTAAAACATAATGAAATAAGTACTTTGAGGATAAGGACAGACATGATTTACAGGTTTTTAAAATATATATATAATTTAGTTAAAACCTGAATACATATTTTGTTCAGGATTGACATGGGATTTATTTAGGGTGTCAGAGATATTTTTTAAATGTATTTTGTGTTCAATAAGATTAATATATAAATTTGTCAAGAATGCCATTTTAAGATGCAGATAACATGAATATTACAAATTGTAACATTATTAACTTTTAAAATTAGCAACATTTGAATCTTTGTGCATGTAACTTTAGTATTTGTCTCTAGTCCCATAAATATTCACTGAGCATCTACAGTGTGAGGGGCAGTTTCATTCTCTTATGCCAGTCACCAGATATACAAGTAGGGTACATGACACAGTCCCAATCTCTTAGGACTTAGAGTTCAATAAAATCTGCACAAATATATAAGCAATTAAAGTGACTTGGCAGCCTAGAGGATAGATACCCAAGTCAAAGCGAATAGAAGAATTCATGATGACTTCCTAGAAGGACGCCTACATTAAATATTCAAGAATGAGGTGAATTTAGCTAGATAAAGGCTCCAAAGTGACAGATACCATTGTATGTCCATGGGGCTGGACTGTCAAGTGAGAAGAGTGGAGAAAAGAGAAAAATATGAAGTTACTGAACCATGGAGGACTTCGCAATTTGTGATAAAAGAAGTTTATATACTGATATGGTTTGACTCTGTGTTACCATGCAAATCTCATCTTGTAGCTCCCATAATTCCCATATGTTGTGGGAGGGACCCAGTGGGAGACAATTGAATCATGGTAGTAGGTCTTTCCCATGCTATTCTTGTGATAGTGAATATGTCTCACAAGATCTAATGGTTTGATCAAAGGAAACCCATTTTGTTTGTCTCTCCTTCTCTCTCTTTTCCTGCTGCCATCTATGTAAGACATGACTTGCTCCTTTTTGCCTTCTGCCATGATTGTGAGGCCTCACCAGCCATGTGGAACCGTAACTCCATTAATTCTCTTTCTTTTGTACATTGCTCAGTCTCAGGTATGTCTTTATCAGCAGCATGAAAATAGACCAATACACATACTTACTCCAGAAACCAATTGGAAGTCGTTTGTGTTTTTAAGCAAGAAATGGAGGTATTGGACCTCAATTTTAGTTGTTTTGCTGCTGTATGGAAAATAGATCAAAAGAGTTCAGTACTTGAAACCATTGTAATATTACAGCTCAGAGATGATAGTGGCCTGAATTCGGCAAGTAACAATGGGGATGAAAAGATATAGATTTATTTAAGAACAGTTCAATGCATGCAACTACTAGACTTATGAATATACTCAAATATGTCTCCTGTATATGCTAATTATAATTTATTAAAATATTCATAGGAAATGAGACATGTAGCCATATGGAGCAAGTATAACTTGTTTCATATATAAGAACTAATCAAAAATTATTTTTATTTTTTTACCTGCTAGATGAGCCTTATTTGAGACTATAATTAATCAGTTCTTCACAGTTACTTAAAGGCAAGAAATTTGAAAAAATGTAAATGTTATCGCTAAGTACAGCTATATCATAATTACAGTAGAAGCTGTTATTTTCTGTTAATGAGCATGTATTTATTACCAGATGAGAAGGTCTCCTCAGCTCTCCTTAGAGAAGTCAATGATACCTCTGTTGAGATAAAAATTAAAGCTTAAAAGTGCCACTGCTTATATTACTGATATAGTATTCTAAGTAAAATGAATCAAAGTGGAAAATGAGCAGCTTTGGAAGCTTAAAATAGCAACAAATATGCTACTTCTCCTCCCCCTCCATATGGTGATTTCTTCATGGATTTAACTCTCTTAAATACTTTTATTTTAGCAACACGAAGAAGAATATGAAAATGTCTTATTTTCCTTAAAAGAGAGATAAGAAAGAGATGCCATTTTGCCTCTGAAATCTGTAAAAAATTGTGTTATCAGCACACCATATTAAACTCTGCAGTTTCTCAATCATATTTCTGTAAAATTATTTTATCTACACACCTAAGAGTATGCCTTTTTAAAATCTATTTCATTCCTTTATGCATATACTTACTTATCTAACCTCTCTACGGGCATAACAGTGGGCAAAGAAGAAACACATTTCTTCTCTCATGTGGTTTCTTCTGTCAAGAGGAAAGTAGATCCTGAGGACAGGGATTTTTAAGAGGTGAATTTTCTCTTCCTCCAACTCATTTGCAGTTTATATGTATGGTCTTTCCTGGTGAATTTTTAAAATAATGTCTTTTGCTGAGATTTTGGTGAAGTTAATTTCTTTTTCTATTTTTTAGTTTGTCAATTACATTGTTCTATTTTCCCTAGAATTATGAACAGCTTTTTGTTTTTTACTGAATTATAAAGAAATTGTTTTCGTATATCTACATGTAGTCTGAGTTATATTGAGCCATACTACAGTGTCCATGGGTTTCCCGTGATAAGACAGTACATAAGAACGTGAAGCATTGTGTTCGAAGAGACTATTCTGCAATCACAGAAGAAAGTGTCTTCTGTAAAATGCAAAATATATTTTATCATGCACCTGAATCAACTTGATGAAGAAGGAAGTTAGATGAAAGTCTACTTATTTGTGTGAATATGTCATAATTTCTATTTTATAGAAAAGAAATAAAAGAACTTTTTTTTAACAGCTTCCCTGGGCACTCACAGATATTTGGCTTATTTACCATAAAGACAGAAAAAAGTAGAAAAGTTGACTATTAATAAGAATTATAATGAGGAAACGATTTTAATAAGCTTAATTGGACCATAAAGTCCTAGTAAGAGTGAATCTATTTACTTTATTTTAAATTTTTTGTTGTATTTATCTTCATTTCTGTATAAAATTATACAATTATATATTAATTTATCTTGCTAAATATTCCAAAATAGAAATTATTTATTATTAAAACCCTTGGAGTCTCTGTATGGAAGCTACATATATACATATTTTTAAATAACTCTACTTGAAGATATTCTTCCATCTTATTGACTCACAACCAGTGGATAAAAAGATCAGTTGGAAAACTAGATCATCTTGTGTTCAGTTTGTATTTTAAAAGACAATTTTTTTCTGAAGAATATAATTTCTTAAACTGAAAAAGAGTAAGATAATAACTTTTTTGAACCAGCACATATAACATGTAACTACATATCTTAGACCTGCTTTTAGCTGAACACACCAAAACGTGTTAAGAAATAATGTGTGGCAATGGAATTTCTCAATGAGATGTATCAGATAGACAAGTGACGTAGGCGAAGCTCAGGATTTAGTCTAGGGGGGTGGACTTCATTTCTGAAACTCTCAGAATTTTCTGAAAGTTTCAGAAATGAAGCTAGGCTTCATTTCTAAAACTCTCGGAATTCTGAATGATTTTATCCTCACTGTCAGTGAGACTGTGTATAAGTCCCTCAAGTTTCCTGCTTATAAGGCTACTTTCTCAGATGTTAAAATTGGGAAAATCATGTATGGATGGTTTTTTAAAATTAAATTAATGCTTTTAAGTGAAGCATCTGACTTTGCTTCTGGCACCGAAATATGTTAATTCGTCTTTTCTCGATTGGAAATCCTCTAGAATAAGAACAGCTTTTCTCAGTCATTTGATTTATCAGAAAATTAACTTATACATGAACGGTCAATTATAATTTTATGTCTTTGAATTAAAAACTTACGATTTTTCTGTATAGACCTATTAGCTACAAAATACTTTCTTCAACAATTGTAGTTTTAGCCGTAAGATACATTCAGTTTTTGAAAGATTATTAAAAGCTTAGGCAGGATAAAGACCAAGAAAGACACTGTAAAGATTATCTTAAATCCTAATGCATGATAAAAATAAATCAGTAAGCACATAAATCATAAGTTATATGTAATCTCACAAAGTTTGTCTTTTCAATAATAATAATTTTTGCTATATCACATTTTTCTCCTAAAAGATAAAAACCCATTACTTATCCTGACATTCAGGAATATTCATCACTAGTTCAACTTTTATTATTTTATCATTCAGTTTTTTAGTCCTATCTGTTCTCTTACCCAACGTCACCATAACTAATAGACATTTCTGTGATTTTTGCCTGTTTTTGCCTATATACCTTTAGAACGTTGTTCACATGCTCCGTGTGAGTGATGTTCCCAATGTCTTTCAAGACTATGGTGGTTTTAAAACATGGCCCCAGATACATTGGTAATCCTCCCATTGACAAGTCAGACTTATGTCTCCTCCCATAGTGTATAATCAACTTGGTGACTGCTGTCAAGTCAGTTAAGTTCAGCAAATGTTACTCTGTGATTTCCAAAGTCTGTCATGAAAAGTCATGCCACTTCTGATTCTCTTGAACCCTTTGCTGGTGGCACGCTCTCTATTGAGATGCTCTTTTTTAAACCTTTTTTTAAATGTAGGATTCCTAGATGTGAGGAATCCAACGCTTGTGGAGGAGCCCTGTGTTAGAGCTTGGGTCAACAATTCCAGTTGAACAAACCTTTCAAGCCATTCCATTCCATGCACCTGACATGTGAGTGATGAGGTCTCCAGATGATTGCAGCTCCAGGGAAAAGAACTTAGACAAAGTCTTTGTCCTCCTAGCCATTGCTTTAGACACTGAAGATCAGAAACAAGCTACACCTTTTGGACCACTTTGTCAAGATATGGGCATCTACTCTATCGGGAGATAGTTCTCCCAAATATTTTCATGTTTCTGTAGGCTCCAGGTCTTGTGAGCAAAGGGCACTGAAACAATGTTTACATAATAAATGGCTTTGGAAGCTATAGAGAGTCTCAAAAACCAGAAACTCCCTGCGAGATATAAAGATGTAATGCCTTTCTTTTCCTTCCTGGAAACACTTGTTTATATTCCAGGCCCAGGGACACACTTCTCATCCTCACCTCACCTCAAGCAGATGTGCTTAATGAGTAATTTCTGTTTTTTAGAAGAGAAGATAGGCAGGTGTATCAGCAGTCCTTACGTAAGTTCTGAATCTTATAATTTTGGAGTTTCTTCCTTGTGACACAAACCTACTTCATGTAGAGGTAACATCTGGCTATCATTATGTTGCTCTGTGGCGATTGGGGCTCTGGCTGCTGCATTTTACGATAAATAAAGTATCTATTTCTGTGATCCAGAAAGCCCATGACTCTGTGTCTCCTGGCGACACACATGTGTGCACACACACACACACACACACACAATGCAGGCTTGTTTGCAAATAGGTATAGTGAGTATGAGAAATCTGGGGGCTGATCATGGAAAAACACATGACCATGAAGGGACAATAGCACAATGAACTTTCTTTGGGTGGCACTTCGGCAGGTTTGTACAGGAAGTAGAGAGCTCCCTCAGGATGAGACCTTCAAAAGATACAGCACAGGGGCCGCTATCTTGAAATACAGGAAGGCAAAACCACTCCCGGGAATGAGGAAAATCAGAGAAGGGGCTTACAAGTGTACGTGATATGTCTGAGCAGCATGATAAGGAGTTCCTATGTCAGAGAACTTTGAAGGGCTGTGGGGGACTGGCACATCTGCCAGGAGGCTCCCAGCCTGCGGGAGGCCTCACCCCAACTCGGAGATGTTCACAGAAGATGTTCACGGAGATGCGCGGAAGAAGAGACAGACAGACAGTGGGGTCTTGAGGACTACTCAGGCAAGGCCAGAACAGCGTGCCTGAATAGCAAGTTTATTGTGTGCATAAGTCTGATTATATACCTTTTAGTTTTTCATTGATGACGCAAGTTACATTGTGACGTTAAACAGTAAATATGGGAACAGAAA
>CAUYLG010005185.1:0-10822 GCA_963573385.1 Cacajao melanocephalus | reverse complement strand
TTAGAAAACAGTTTGACAGCTTCTTAAAAACTTAAAAATATGCTTAATAAAACTGTTCCATTATAAAGACATATGCACATTTATGTTCATTGCAGCACTGTTTGCAATAGCAAAGACCTGGAACCAACCCAAATGTCCATTATCAATAGACTGGATAAAGAAAATGTGGCACATATACACAGAATACTACGCAGCCATAAAAAACGATGAGTTCGTGTCCTTCATAGGGACATGGATGAATCTGGAAACCATCATTCTCAGCAAACTGACACAAGAACAGAAAACCAAACACTGTATGTTATCACTCATAGGTGGGTGTTGAACAATTAGAACATGTGGACACAGGGAGGGGAGCATCATACACTGTGGTCAGTAGTGGAGGGCTGTGGGAGGGACAGCAGGGGTGGGGAGAGGGATAATGAGGGGAGAAATACCAGATATAGGTAGGTGATGGGGGGATGAAGGCAGCAAACCACTTTGCAATGTATGTATCTATGCAACAATCCTGCATGATCTGCACATGTGTCCCAGAACCTAAATTACAATAAAAGAAATACACTTACCAAATGATACAATCTTTCTACTCCTAAGAAGTGAAAGCTTATGTCCAGACAAAGTCTGGCATGAATGTTTATAGCAGTATTAGTTGTAAGATTCCCAAATCAGAAACAACCCACATGTCCATCAATAATTGATAAACTATGATATATTCATACAGTGGAATACTCACTAATAAAAAGGAATGAATTATTATTACACATTACATGGCTGAATCTCAAATTAACTGGGTGAGAGAAGCCAGAGCAAATAGGGAAAAAGAGGGACTGTACTTTATGATTCTGTTTGCATAAGACTTTATAGAATGAAAATCTTCAATCAGAAAGAGCAGATGAGTGGTTATCTGGGAAGAAGTGGAGAGGTGTAAAAGAGAGGAGATTATAAAAAGGCCATGAAGAATGTTTGGAAGTTAAGGATATGTTCACTACTTTGATTTTGGTGACAATTTCACACTCATGAAATCATCAAAACTCATCAAGTTGTACACTTTAATATGTGAAATTAACTGTCTATTACACATCTATAAAGCTGTTACAAAAAAAATAGTAGAGGGTGACAGTAGCCTCAACACATTGCCTCTGTACTTAGATTCATTCATTCATTCACACCTGTGTCTACATCTTACAATTATGTGATCAAGTTAGTTTGTAAAGTTTGTTTAGTTTGAGTTTCTTCAGGAAACTAAATGAACTTGAATTGAAGCTGACATATTTTTCCGACCATCAAAGCTGCATGGCAGGTGTTTAAATTGTGAACCAAGTACCTAAACATGAATGAGAGTCCCCTTCCCTCCCACTTAACACAAAATAAGTATGTCTCTGGGAGATAGAAGACCCCAGGGCCATATTGGATCAGACCTGATATCCCAGACACTTTCACAGGCCAATTCTCTAGTAATCCCCCAGCCTTGGACCTAAGCAGGGCCTGGATGGAGAAGACCAGAGGAAACGCTTCCAGGAGAGAAGGGAAGGAAGCACGTGGCCGTGTTTACTGGGCAGGTGGAGCTGGGACGCTTGCAGGTTTACACTGGCTCGTTCCAAGATTTCCCTGAATTATGCAGAAACAATTCCAGAGTATTAGTTCTTAGTTAGAGATGCCAAAGACAGAAATGAATAACTGATCTAATTAATACTGCAATCATAATGAGGCTGATAGGAACAAAAGGTTGAGAATGCAGCAATATCTATCCCTGGCCAACAGGAAATATATGACACATCTCCAATTAGAACAGAACAATAAAAGTCCAAATTACCAGCATAAAGAATGAGAAAATTAGGCAATAACATCCAAACTGCCTGACAACTTATTCTTAGCTGCACAGCTCCCAGTGGTGGGCGAAGGAAAGGAAATTAATGCCCAGAAATAGAATAACAGTGTTTTTATATAAATTTTTTGTCAAGTGTTGCTGAAGGGAAAAGAAATAGCCTTAAATCTCTTTTGAATTTTTCTATATGTTCTTCTAAGTAAAAATCCAGATTAGTCTGAGGCAGCTGGATTTGGGTTTCTGTTACTTGCTACAACAAAAACAAAAACAATACTCACCAATGCAGGAACTCAACTTGTTCCTGCCATAGATCCCACTACCTACCACACTTGTTGTCTCCTCTACCTGAATAGTGATGTATGTTGCTCTGTGACAGCAGCCCAAGTGTGCCTCTCTAAGGACCACATTCAGCACACATCCACCTTCCATCTTATCCTCTCTGTAAAGCAATCACTTAAGGAAACTTTGATCATATAGAGTTTTGCAGGCGTTGCGCATTACCCCAGGAAATGCAGCCACTCTCTTGAAGACACTGGTGTTTTCCAGAGGGCTGATGTTTTCCATCAAGCTTTATTTCGTGACCAGCTCCCCACACACTGCTCAGCAAATAGCAAACTTTACATTTTTTTCTGACATCCACTACTACCTTACCTTACCCCTCACAGACCAAGTTTGGAAACAAGGTCCTTCCCTGGGACAGAGAAGACTTTAAAATATTAATGTCCTTTTATTAGCCATTTAACATCTCATTATTTCAAGTCCAGTGATATGGGAAAGGTTGGAAACTTAATTATTGCAGCCATAAGTTGGGAAGCACCATCTCTGAGATCTGTGTGAGCTTATATTTATTTATCTGCAATAATGAAAGAGTTCATCCCCGGCTGAAGATGCATGACTGGCTTCTGTGGTTCTGAAAACCACAGTTCATTTCCAAACAATACAACTGCAAATGCATAAAAACATGAAGCCATCCCAAAATCAAAAAGATAGATACACAAAGATCAATCTTAATTACAAGATAAACATTGCATTTTCTTTCGTTTTCCAAAGACCTTAAAAAAGACTCAGCAAAGAAAAGAAAGCACACTGGGGCAGGCAGCATAAAGTCACCTCCCACCCAAAAGATGTCTGTGTCCTAATCCCCAGAACCTGAGAATAGCTACTTTACACAGTAGAGCGGGTTGAATTGTAACCCAAAAAAAGATATGGCCAAGTCCAAACCCTCAGAACCTGTGAAAGTGATCTTACTTAGAAAAAGGGTATTTGCAGATATAATTTCAAGAATCTCAAGAAGAGAATATCCTGAATTAGGATGGCCCCTAAATCCAATGACAGGTACCCTTAAAAGAAGAGAGGGTCATTACAGAGACACAGGGGTGAGACCATGCAACCACAGAGGCAGAGATTAAAGTAATGCTGACACAAGCCAAGGAACACACAGGACCACCAGAAGCTGGAAGAGGCTAGGAAGGATTCTCCTCTAGAGCCTTTGGAGGGACTGGGGACCTGCTGACACCTTGATTTCAGACTTCTGGCCTCCAGAACTGTGAGAGAACAGATTTCTATTGGTTTCAGGCACCAAGGTTGTGGTAACAGCTCTGGGAAACTAATACATGTGTCAAAAGGACATCACAGATGTCATTAAGTTAAGGATCTTGATATGGGTTATCCTGTAGCTCCGAAGGAATTACAAGGGTCCTTGTAAGAGGGAGGCAGCAGGGTCAGAGTCAGAGAAGGAGGTGTGATGATGGAATCAGCCATGAGGGGAAGAGAGAGAGAGTTGGAGATGCTACAATGCTGACTTTGAAAATGGAGGAAGGGTTCCCAGCTTCACAGCCAAGAAATACAGGTGGCCTCTAGAAGTTGGAAAAGACAAAGAAACAGATTCTCCCCTAGAGCTTCCAGAAGGAGAGCAGCCCTACTGGCCTATTTTAGACTTCTGACCGCCAGAACTGTAAGATATATGTTGTTCCAGGTGATATGGATTAAAAAATAAAAACACATTTTTTGCAAATTCAGAAAAAGTCAATTGAATCAATTGAATTCCTGATGGGAAAACCATAGGAATGATATTTTGCTAGTAGCTCATAGAAACACCAGTGCACCACTCCCCAACTCAACACACACACACACACACACACACACACACAAAATGCCCTACATAACCTTCCACAATGACAATTTTAGAGTACAGAGGTTGAAGTCATAGGATCTAGGGCTGACCTCCTAGGTGGGAACTCTGATCCACATATCCACTAGAATTGGAGCTAGAACACCTCCTAGGTCCCATTTCTTCATGTATAAACTTTGAATAGTAGTATTACCTTTCTTAAAAGCTTGTTGTGAAGATGAAATGGGTCAATACTTCTAATGCTCTTATTATAATGGTACCTGGTACTTAATTAACTCTTAGTAAATGTTACCTATCAATACTCATTAGCTGTAGTAAGCTCCTAAGGATAGAAGTCATATGCATTCCACCTTTATATCTCCCAAAGCTGTTTATATATTGCCATCCACAAGTGGATGATTAGTAAGTATTTGTGAAGTCCCATGAGAACAGAAGATTATTTGGATCATAGGATCAGGTCCAAGTCTTTACCTGATACCAAATCCCTTTGACTACAGGTAACCTTCCACCACTTTGAAGATTTTCAGTAACAGAAAATTCACTGGCAATGTCCTAATAAAGACATAACAGCCATTTGTGCATAGTATCTTGTTCCATCTCTGGGAAGCTCTAGCATTCATTCATTCATATATCCAACAACTATTTACTGTGTTCCAGGAAGTATGCTTAGGACTGGGAATAGAATAGTTAGTAAAATAGACATAGTCATAGATATTGTGGACCTTACAATCAAGTAGCAGTTAACATTCATGGATGTGAGTGTGGATGTTGTGTTAGGCCATTCTTGCGTTGCTATAAAGAAATCCCTGAGGCTGGATAATTTAGATAGAAAAGTGGTTTAACTGACTCACGGTACCTATATCTGCTTCTGGCGAGGACCTCAGGAAGCTTAAAATCATGGTAGAAGGCAAAGGGAGAGCAGATAGCTCACATGGTCAGAGAGGGAGTGAGGAAGTGCCACACACTTTTAAACAACCAGATCTTATGTGAACTCATTCATCACCAAGGGGATGGCACTAAGGCATTCATGAGGGATCCGTACCCATGACCCAAACACCTCCCACCAGGCCCAACCTCCACCACTGGGGATTACATCTCAACATGAGATTTGGAGGCTGGTATGGTTTGGATCTGTGTCCTCACACAATCTCCTGCTGAACTGTAGACACTAATGTTGGTGGAAGGTGATTGGATCGTGGGGGTAGATTTCTCATGAATGATTCAGCACTATCCCACTTGGTACTGTCCTTGCGATAGATGGTGAGTTCTCGTGAGATCTGGTCATTTAAAGTGTGTGGCACCTCCTCCACTGCCCTGCTTTGCTCCTGCTCCTGTCATGTAAGATGTGTCTGCTCTTCCTTCAACTTCTTCTATGGCTATCAGTTTCCTAAGGCCTCCCCAGAACTGAGCAGATCAGAATCATGCTTTCTGTACAGCTTGTGGAACCATGAGCCAATTAAACCTCTTTTCTTTATAAATTACCTAGTCTCAGGTATTTATTTATAGCAGTGTGAGAACAGAATAATACAGAGGCCCAAATATCCAAAATACAGCTTAGAGACAAACATCCAAACTATATTTTAGATATTTCAATATATCAGTAAATATTATATCTATACCCATTCACCTGCATGTTTATATCCACATGTGGATAATATAATCTATAGTATAATATAATCTATAAAAGATATAATATTTATATCACATGGATATAAATATGTAAGTCAATGGATATAGATATACTATTCACTGATATATTACAGGTCAAGTACTATGTGACTTTCTTTAGATATACATTCTTATTTAATCATCCTCTAAACTCCACATTGGGCTTTTTATCACACATAGATTTAACAATTCAATTACAAGTGCACAGAATAACTTAAGATTACCATCTGACAAGATTTCCACCAGAAGACATAGAAGAATAAAAGAGAATGAGTGGGAAATTTATCTTCAAATGCCCCCAAATGTTACTTATCTAGACTTCCCTCAAAACTCCCTTTAAAACCTTGCCCTTTACTGCTCCTGAAAATATGCCCTTAGCTCAAATGCCAGGAAAACTTTTTTTTTTTAAATCAATTGTCTTTCAAACTTCTAAAAACCCAGGTGTGGCAGGGCGTGGTGGCTCATGCCTGTAATCCCAGCACTTTGGGAGGCTGAGGCAGGCAGATCACTTGAGTCCAGTAGTTGGAGACCAGTCTGGGCAACACAGCAAAACCCTGTCTCTACAAAAAAATACAAAAATTAGCCTGGCGTCGTGGTGTGAGCCTATAGTCCCAGCTCCTTGGGAAGCTGAGGTGGGAGGATCTCTTGAGCCTGGGAGGTCAAGGCTGCAGTGAGCCGAGATCATGCCACTGCTCTCCAGCCTGGATAACCCAGCGAGACTGGAGATTTTCAAGGATTAGGGATTAGTTTGATTATTGTTAGCTCTGCCGTATACTGTGACTTTAGAAAAAATCTCTAGAAAAGTATGTTTCCACTCTATCATTATCATCTCCATTTTATAGATAAGGAAACTAGCCTGAGAGATGGTAGGTAATTTGCCCAAGGTCAAACAGTAAGGAAGGTGGAGTCAGAGTCTTAACCAACATCACATATCTGAAAGCTCAACCAAAGAACTCACCACCTCTGCAGTCTTTTTCTTTATATTGAGCCAAAAATGGTGCCTTTCAACTTCCACTCTTGGAACATAAAAAGCACAAAGCTACTCCATCTTCCACATGATGGCCCTTGAAAGACTTACAAAAAGCTGTCATGTCTCCCTCTTCACCTCACCCCTGAGCCTTTTCTTCTCATCAATAGGCTTAACACTCATACTTCCTGCAATCATTTCTCCTGTGATTTGATTTCAAGAGTCTTCAGCCTCCTGGACACTTTTTGACAGAGCATAACTCGATTTTTTATTGTTCTTCTTATGGCCTAGAAAGACACAGAATTCTCCATCAGAGTGAGAGAGTTAAGTCCATCATTTGTTGCTTATTTGTTTTTGGAGACTGGAATACAAAAAATCTCTCACTTTCTTCTGAAATCTACTATCAAAAACTAGGAACACAAGTGTAACAAGAAATGGCAAATGTCCTTCAGCCTCTACATGAAGGACCAAAGGGAGTGGTGGAGACTATGGTGAGCTGGAGGGCACAGGTGTTATGCAGAGGAGCATCCTCTCTTCAACTCCAGATGAGGTTCACAGGAAGTCATGGGGACCCAGGACCACCTGGTCCTGTGATTTTTCATAAGAAGCTGTAAATTTAGATTTCTGTGTAAACCTGCCAATTTTTGTGTGGGGGCAACAAATTAAGTAAGAATTTTTAAAATGTGCAGACCCTCCCTGCACCCCACACACACTTCTGGGTCAGATCTGGTCTGCAATCCGCCTGCCTGTGACCTCTGCTCTGAGTCACACACTCATTCATGCCAATGCAAATCAACCTGTAGCAGCCTCATCAAACAGCTGACTCACTAGATCCCAATACTGATAAAAGTCCTAAGGCTTCTTGTACATACACACACACACAGACACACACACACACACACACACACACTCACACACACACACACTACATCCCCTACTTTCTTTTTTAACTTAAAAGTACAGCAGTTTCCTCCCCTCCTTGGGGAATATATTCTAAGACCTCAGTGGATTCCTGAAACCACAGATAGAACTGAATCAGATTTCTTCCACCTAAATTTAATGTCTTTTCACATCTTAATGAAGAATTTATCACACACTGTAGCCTAAACTTTTGCAGTTTGAGATGCAACAGCAAAACTACCACAGATTTTTATTCCTTCATCACGATTTCATGGGTAGAAGATTCGTTCTGACCATAGATCTTAGTAACCTCAGCATATGACTTTTTATTTCCTTACTATAGTCAAAAACTCTCACCTTTTCACTTAAAGGAAGCACGTTATGACTTCTCATTGGCCTATCTGAATTGCCACCATCACGTCTCTTGTACTTTGGGGTCATTTATAAATAACATAAGGGCTACTTGAACACAAGCACTGTGATACTGTGACAGTCGCTTTGATCACCAAGGCGGCTACTAAATGACTCAGAGGTGGGCGGTGTCTACAGCATGGTTATGCTAGACAAAGGCATGGGTTCCATCCTGGGTGGGATGGAGCAAGAAGGCTCAAGATTTCATCATGATACTCAGAACAGTGCACAATTTAAAACTTCAATTGTTTCTTTCTGAAAATATTCATTTAATATTTTTGGACTGTGGTTTACCACAGTTAAATGAAACCATAGATAAGGAGAGACTACTGTAGTCATCAACTTGAAATTTGACATTTATCCCTTCTAATCTCGCCAGATTTGGCCAAGGTTCCAGGTTTTCAAAATCATTTATGTCCTCTGAATCTGTCTCCCAAAAGTCATACAATCACAGGCCAAACAAGTTAATTTGTTTGGATATTACCACAATTTACAACTTCCTAAATTCACATTTTTCCTTTATCTAATTCATGGTTCCATGGTACATAGATCCTTGGTGAACCCTGCAAGATTCTCCCTAAAAATTATGCAATGTTTTCTGTACTCTGAAGGATGACTATGACAACTCCACAGACTAAGAGGATCTCTCCAAAGGATGCTAATCAATGTGCCACATATTTGCGGATGTTCCTGGGAAGATGCCAAGGTCATGTCCATACTTGAATGGACAACTCTATTCAACTTGGAATTATAGTAAAATTTATGACAAGTATTGACACTGAAGCCAAAATAAATGCATCATAGCCATTTAATTAAATCCCCTTAATTGACACAAGCCCCAAAATTTGCAGCAGTCCTGGAATCCCCTAAAAAAGTGTGAATACAGCCCTGAGCTTGTACTCTGCAGGTTTTACTTTGTTCCTCTGAAGACCGGGCAATAATTTGTTAGAAGAATGCCCATCCTCCTGAGGCTACACAGGTGACAGTTGAGCAAAAAAGTATCATCTTCCAAAACAACATCTATGAGGATGAGCAAAGGATACTTTTAGTACATTTGTGTGGATTGCAGAAAACAAGCATATGGCAATAATGGTATATATGAACTTGGACTTATCCCTCTAGGGTAGAGCTCTTCAGGGCAAGAGAAGGAACATTCTACCACATAAGGATTCACACCAGGCTCTCAGATCAGAACAAAAGGCTTACGAAACTACAGGCTGAATCATTTGTTTGAGCACATGATGACATAAGTATACAGATACTATCTCTTAACAGTGTCTCCTTTCTGGAATGACATGCAAATAGTAAAAATAGTGTAAAACTTGTGCATTGTCAAAATCAACCAACAGCATTTCATCATCCGTATTTTTCACTGGTGCAGATAATCTCCTCCGACTTGGCTCAGATATTTCTAAACTCTGAATATTTAAGGACATATGTTTAATCAAACCTGCCCACAGAATACAAGGACCACCAGGAACCCCAGGCAGGGCTATGTGTGCAGGTTTTAAGCTAGTCCACCTTCCATCTCTAAGGACAATTATCATTCCAAGTTTAGGATACAGTCTATGCCAAACTTGAGTTTCCTAGGAATTAATTTCTTTGTTAATTAGACCTCACAAATACATCAGTCTTCTTTTCTGAAACTGTCTCTGGCTTAAGATACAGCCTCCTGTAAGTCACAAAAAGAAGAAATCAACCCCTTCCAGACCTTTTCTACCACAGGGAAACCCCTAAAGGTTTTCCTGTCTAACACAAAGTTTTCAATACTGAGACCAAGTTTCTTGAAAACTCTAAACAGGAGCTAGTAGAATGTGAGGAAGGGCAGAACTCAAGAGTTATTGTATTTTTCTAAAATAGCTGAATAGATTGGACCTAGGGGTTCTGTTAACAAGTTAAAGGAGAAAGGATCAATCATTCTAAAAATTCAAATCCTTTCTCCCTGAGGTCTCTGCTGCAAAAGCAACGGCAACCAATGTGCTAAGAAAAAATAGGCAGACACTAAATTTGGTGGTTCAAAAGGACCCCTTCAAAGAGCATGGTTCCTAGAAGAATCTGGAGTCAGAAACATAGCTAATTTGAATGAAGAATCTAGCAGAAATGTTCCATGGCCAGATTTCCTAAACTGTATCCCACTGTTTATATTCAAATTAAGTTAGGTGGCACATGAGTGAACTTATTTTTATTTTAATATTTATTTTAATGCATATTAATAAAAAATTTAATACACCAAGCTCAAGAACTTTGTTGTCTTATAATGAAGTTAAATTAGTTTTTAAGTTTGAAAAAGTAATGCTTTTATTAGCACCACATTCTAACCCACTGAGCTAACTGGCTACCCCAAAGAGGCAAGGCATTTAAAGAAAATATATTGAGTAAATAATATTATTAGGCACAGAGAGTTGGCAAAAAATGAGAAGATGTTATTCTCCTTTCCAGGGAGAGGGAAGCAGCATCACTTGCTGCAGACACCTGCTGATTCCAGCGTGTCTCTGCTGTCAGCCATCTCCTCCTTCGTGAGGTCATTCTGGCCTCTAGCCCTTCAGAGCATGGGATGCTCATCAGAACAAGACCTTGGAGACAAAAGAAGTGGCGACAAAAGCTGTGAACACTCAGGACAGCAGTAGACAACCCCCGCTTACCTTAATGACATCTTCATCGGCAGACTTGCATTCCACAGACTCAGACACATCAACCACAGAACCATCCTCCTGAACACCCACGACTTTGACGGGAACCGAAACAGGCTTTCCGGTGAGAATGGCGGTGTTCAAAACCTCGGTGTCCTAAACAGGAGAGGAGAGGGCTCAGATCAGCAAACACACACTCCATGGGAGCGAGGGGGAGAGGGGTGGCCACCAGGCTCCCTACTGCCTTGATTCTCGTTCTGCAATTTAGACATTTGTCCAAAGGGTCGAAGCCA
>CAUYLG010005184.1:0-19140 GCA_963573385.1 Cacajao melanocephalus | reverse complement strand
GGCTTGTTGGTGATGAAGTTTTTTCTGTTTCTTAGTTTTCCTTTGGCAGACGCCCCTTCCCCGCAGAGCTGGACCTTCCCCGGTTCAGCTGTGCTTACTGTGAAACTCTCAGTCCTCAGCGCTTCCAATTGCTGTTCTCCTTTTGGGGATGGGACCAGCTGAGCCGGACTCAAAGGGCACCCAGTCGTGTATACTCCGCACTGAGAAGCGCTGCGCCACGCCGGCCAAAAGAGTCACGCTGGCGACCCGTGTGGCTCCTCCGCCGGGAATCTCCCAGTCTGTGGGCAACAAAAATTCGTCTGAAAGTGCGGCATCCACTCGCTCTCTGTGCTTTCACTGGGAGCTACAATCCTGAGCTGTTGTTAATCGGCCATTTTGGATCTCTCTCAATAAAAGGATTATACATCATGACCAAGGAGGATTTATTCCTCAGATGGAAGAATGCTTCAACATATGAAACTTAATCAATGCAATACATGACATTAACAAAATGAATGGAAAATATACATAATAATCTCTATAGATACAGAAAAAGAAATTGACAAAATTCTATACCCTTTTATCATAAAAACATCCAACAAACTTGGAATAAAAGGAAGTTACCTCAACATAATAAAGGCCATATACAAAAAGGCTGCAATTAACATTATATTTAACAGTGAGAAACAAACTTTTCCACTGAGATCAGGAACAAAGCAGGAATGCCACTGTTACCATGTCTGTACAGCGTAATATTTGTACATCTAGCCATAGCAATTAACAAGAAAAAGAAATAAAAGGCATTCATATTGGAAAGGAAGAAGAGAAATAGTCTTTTTGCAGATCTTGTATGGCGTTTTCTTGTATGTAGAAAATTCTGAAGTTTACATACAGACACATGCACTCATACACAAACTGTTAGAACTAATAAACGAATTCTGCAAAGTTGTAGAATACAAAATTCAGATGTAAAAATGAGTAGCAGTTTTACATGTTAACAATGAACAAATCTGAAATGAAAATTAAAAATACAACCCCATTTATAATAGCATCCAAACAATAAAGTACTCAGGAATAACTTAAACGAAGAGGAAAATGATTTGTATACAGAAAACTGGCAAACACTGCTGAAAGAAATTAAAGAAGATAAATGAAAAGACATTTTCTTTTCAGGGATTGGGAAGCCTATCATTGTTATAATGTTCTAACTATCCAAAGCAATATACAGATAAAATGCAAGCCCTATCAAAATCACTAAGGCATTTTTGGCGGAAGTAGAAAAATCTATCCTAAAACTCATATGGAATCTTGAAGGACCAGAATCAATCTTGAGAAAGACAAGCAAAGCTAGAGGCCTCACCCTTCCTGATTTTCAAACACATTACAAGGCTACAGTAATCAAAATGGTATGATACTGACATTAAGATGGACATATAGGTCAATGGGAGAGAACAAAAAGTCCAGAGGTAAACTCTCCTGTATATGGTTAAATGAAGTTTGAAAAAAGTGCCAAGGCTATACAATGGTTAAAGATCAACTCTTCAAAAATGAGGTTGAGAAAACTGTATATATACATGCAAAGGAATGAAGTTGGACCCTTACTTTACAGTATATGCTGAAATTAATTCCAAATAGATTAAAGATTTAAATATAAGACCTGAAACTGTAAAAACTTTAGAAGAAAATCTTCAGGGAAGGCTCAAACAATGGGTTTAGCAATGAATTATTGGATAGCACACCAAAACACAGGTAACTAAAGTAAAAATAGATAAATTGGACTATATAAAGATGAAAAACCTCTGTGCATTAAAGGGCAAAATTAAGACTGAAAGGCAACCTTCAGAATGGCAGAAAATCTTTGCAAATCTTGTATCTGATAAAAGGGTAATAGCCTATTAAGAATATAGAAGGAACTCCTACATCTCAAAAAATATATATAACTTGAATAAAGAATATGAATAGATACATATTCAAAAAAGGTATACGAATGGCCAAGAAGCATATTTCTATGGCCTGAATGTTTGTGTCCCACCAAAATTCGTATGTTGAAACCCTAACTCTTAGGGAAATGGTGTTAGGACATGGACCTTTTTGGGATGTAATTAATTCCATTGTGGCTCATTGTGAAATAGGACATGGGCCTCACCCACACACCAAATCTGCTGGTACCTTGATTCTTGGACTTTCCAGCCTCTGGAACTATGAGAAAAAAATTTATGTTATTTATAAACTACTTAGTTAATGATATTTCATTATAGCAGCCTGAATGGACTAAGGCACATATGAAAAGATGCTCAACATCACTATTAGGGAAATGCAAATCAAAGTCACAATGAGATTTCACTTCATATCTATCAGGGTGGCTACCATCAAAATAAATAAAATAACAAGTGTTGATGAAGATGTGGAGAAACTAGAACCCTTGTGCACTTTTGGTGGAAATATAAAATGGTGCAGCACAGCATCAATGGAAAACAACATGATGTATTTCAAAAAATTAAAAACAGAATCATCATATAATCTAGCAATTCCACTTACGGATATATATTCAGAATGCTTTTTAAAAGCAGGATTTAAAGATGTATTTTTACATCCATGTTCATAACAATAGCCAAAAGTTGGAAGCAACCCAAGTGTCCATTGATAGATGGATGAATAAACAAAATGCGATATATACATATGATGGAATATCATTCAGCCATATATATATTCCATTAAACATGTCATGGAATAATATTAAATCTATGTCATGGGTGATTATTCTGCCTATTACATTATTCAGGAAAATGCAAATATACAATGAAATATATTCAGCCTAATTCTGGCATATACTACAACATGAGAACCTAACGTAAGCCAGGCACAAACGGCCAAATGTAGTAGTATTTCAATCACATGAGTTATCTAGAGTAGACAATTCATAGAAACAGAAAGTAAAATGGTTGTCAGGGGTGGGGGCCCAGGGGAGAGGAGATAAGGAGTTGTTTAATGAGTATAGTTTCCGTTTTCCAAGATGAAAATCTGATAATTAGTTGTACGGCAATGTGAATTTACTTAATACTGCTAAACTGTATACTTAAAAATGGTTAAAATGGTAAATGTAGATCAGATGTGAGCATGGGCTCAAAGAAAAGTAAGCATTGCTGGTCCAGGTTTTGGCTTTCAGATTTGCTGAATCCTGTCTTCACAGAGTCAAAGGCAACATATCAACAAAGCGGAAAAGTTTATACACAAGAAAGGCAAATCTTTGAGAGTCTAGGTAGTAGGCAAATGTTAATTACACTGAATTCTTCCCTAGTATATAAATAAATTAAGCAGATCAATAATTTGCTTTTCATATGTCTAACAAGTGAGGAAATAGATCATTGGAAACGATACTTCCCCAACTTAATAGAGTTAAATAACAAAAATAATGTTAATAAAAAGAATGAAATAACTAAACTGTAGAAGATATTTACTGTCAGTCAGACATTGTTGTTAGTACTTACAAATTAATCCTAATTTTACCCAGTGAAGAATACACCCCATGTTGCATGTTGAACACCTACTATGTGCCCCGTCCCATTATGTCACTGGAGACATCTATGACTACAGCAGGCAGTGATAAGTTCTACTATATTCCCCATTTTTAAAAGAACAAATCTAAGCACAGGCAGCTATTGAACTGTGGAGCCACTGTTGGAACCCAGAAAATCCAACTCACAGTACTCAGCTCTTACGTGTGCTCTGGTAGTATGTCATAAGAACCAGAGCTGATTTCTCGACACTGGCCCATGGTTTTTTCTAGTAGGGGCCTACCTTAATAATGACAGGGTCTTTCTCTTCTGCTGTTATTCCTCTCTTCCACCGAAAAGCCCCATTTGCTCATGCCAGACATGCTTTGTTATTAAATTGGGCCCCATGTTACTTATACGTGTATCCTAGTTTTGTCTTCCTAAGACTGTATTTTCATATACTTGAATATATTTGCCAAACACTTTGTTCACCCAGGTAATATATCCATAAGCAATGCTTTGGAACCCTACGTATTTCTATCCATTTTTGAAAATGTCCACAAGGCTTTAGATTTCTGTTTGCCACATACTTTTGTGTTATCACCAGAATATAGGCATGAGCTAAAATCAGAACTAAACCAACAAAATGAAGGCTCAGAGCTCAGGAAGGGCACGTGTAGAAGAGCTCACTAAAGGAATTAGAGGTGTGAAAATGTAAGCACTTCTGGAGAAATGAGGAGGGCCCATGCCTTAGAGGAGAAGGACTGAGGTGACCAAAGACTGAATCTCCTTACTTGGCAGCTGGTCGATGCCTTTTATGTTGTAGGCCAGAATGTTTGCTGCTAGGTTGATTACACATTCTGACTAGAGTAACCTTAATGGCTAAGGAATAGTCTTTTAAACAGTTACATTATAGATAGTATTTTCTGTCTTCTGAAAAAAAATTAGGAATTTAACGAATGATTTAAATCAATTAAATACATTAAAAATTTTTAAACCAGTAAAAACTAGAATCTTGAAAATCTATCTATTTTAACTTTTTACTTTGAAACAATTTTAGACTTACAGAGAATTGCAAAGATACTATAGAGATTTTACTTATGCCCTTAACCCAGCTTCTTCTCATGTTAACAACATACATGACCATGGGATAATTAATCAAAGCAAAGAAATGAACATTGGGACAGTATCACTAACATTCAGATTTTATTCAGATTTCCTCAGATTTTTAAAAACTGATGTCTTGTCCTATTTCAAGAACCAAACCAGAATCTTACACTGCATTTGTTGTCATAGCTTTCTTTGGCTTTCACGACATTGAGACTTCTGAAAGAATATTGGTCAGTTATTTTTTAGACTGTTCATCAATTTGGATTTGTCTGATGTTGACTCAGGATTACGCTGAGGTTATGTGTTTAAGGATTAAAACCATGGAGCTAATCATCTCATCACGCAATATGCAAGATACAGGATATTGATATGTTTATTACATGTTTTATTACTGTGGATGTTAATCACTGAGTTAAGATGGTGTTTGCCAGGCTTCTGCCCTATAGTTACTATTTTTGCCTTCTACACACTACATGATAGAAGCATATCATTAAATGCCAGCCTACACTCAAGTCTCTAATTCAGTTTCTCTCATTTATTTTATCTTATCTTGCATTCTTTGTCATATAGTGTAATTAGCTATTTTAGGATTCACAAATGTTTATGATTTCATGAAACCAATGCTCTCTATCTTAGAACAACTCTAAATTTAATCAGGAAATAATACAAGCTATAATATTAGAATGTACAAAGGAATTCTTGAACTTAGGTAGCCCAACCCGAAGAATCAAATGAGTTTTAAAATATCAGAATATAAGTGTAGCAACCACTAAGTTTACCAACCATATTAATACAGAAAAAAACTCAAAAAGTTGTATAATCAGAATCAACAAGCTTTATGGTAGAGCCTCATCTGTTGTTAATAAGAGAGAAAATAAAATTTTAATAAAGTGTTCTACAATAATTGCTTGGCACTCAAAAATCAATTTGGGTTATCATAGCATACGAAAATTTCTAATATATTACATAATTAAATATAAAAACATATTTACAATAAAAGAAACTGAATGTGTAAAAACTCAAAAGACGTAAGGTGGCATGTGGTTCTATGTTCTAGACAGTGCTTGGAAAGAGATATAAGGAACTGTTTAGTGCTTGGTACACACATGAAATAAAGAAATATCCATCAAAAGATTACGGTTATAATGTACAGGAAATGTTTTGACAATGATTATGAATTATAAAGTTATAAATCAATAATCTAAATAACTAACATCAAAACTAGAGTAAATGAAGTAACAGGTAAAATAAAATCAAAATTGTAAAACTTGACTGAAAAAAGAATTTAAACTAGCAAGTAAATGGGCTACTACTGAAATTTACTACCAAGTAGTATTAATTAGAATAATGATAAATTACCATTTTAGCCAAATAAATAAGCAACATTTTAAATCAAATATAAGGATAAGTAATAACTTAAATAAATCAAATATTTAAAATGTTCAGTACAGCATGGGAAATATAGCTAATAATAATGCACTGTATATTTGAAATTTGCTAAGGGAGTAGATATTATGTGTTCTCACCATGCACAATAAAATATTATAACTGTGTTAGGTGATGGATGTGTTAATTAACATGATTGTCAGAATCATTACACAAGGTATACTTACAGCAAAACACTATGTTGTACACTTTAAATCAATAAATTTTGTCAACCATATATCAACAAAAAATATTTAAAGATTTTGTTCCAATTCATCTATTCCTTGAAAGTGATTTTCAGAAAACGTTAACAAAACATGCATGAAAATGTTAACCCACATTCTCTTTCAGGTATCATCTTATTTCCTAACTCCACAAACAAGCTTCCCAAGATAATTTTTTATACATAGTACACCCAAATGCCCTTATTGTATTTCCTCTTCAACCCACTCCCATCAAGTTTCTGTCCCATTCATTCTACTAAACCAGATCCACCTGAGGTCACTGATGGCATCTGTTTTTGAGTCCATTAGGACAGGTCAGCCTTCATCTTCTCTGAAAACACCACTGTCTACCCCTCATTTGCCCCTCTCTCATTCTTTTTGATTTCTCCTTACAACTGCACTGACCACTCCTCCTCAGTGCTCTTTGCCCTTCACAGACTTCTTCTCTGCCCTATCTTTGACTGTTGAGAATCTGCAGGACTAAGTTTAGATCCTGTCTCATTGTCCCCTCTATTTATGATTATGTTAGGTGATGGATTCCCTAACATCCATTCTCATGCCCTCAATGCCAGACATGCAATAAAGAATCCCAAACTAATTCCTTTGCCCATGACATTTGTTCATTCTAGACCCATATTCCCAGATGCCAATAAGATTCTGGAATTACTGTTTCCCTTGGTATCTGTAGGATTTGGGTTCTAAGATTCCACACCTATTCTTCAGATACCCAAATCTGTGCATACTCAAGTCCTGTAATTCCCTTCATATATATGAGTTTCACATCCCACAAATACTGTATTTTCTATTCATGTTTATTTTTACATGCAGAAACTGCAGATACAGAAGGTGAGCTGTATTTGGGGGGTGGGAAAAGCCCATGTGTACGTGGACCCATGCAGGTCAAACCCACGCTGTTCAAGGGTCAACTGTACATATATTCCAAGAATCAGAATCAAAGGATACAGAAGCTGACAGACAAAATAGCCATCATGAAAAAGAACCTAACAGACCGGATAGATCTGAAAAACACACTACAAGAATTTCACAATGCAATCACAAGTATTAACAGCAGAGTAGACTAAGAGAAGGAAAGACACTCAGGACTTGGAAGACTGGCTCTCTGAAATAAGGTAGTCAGACAAAAATAGAGAAAAAAGAATGAAAAGCAATGAACAACATCTCTTAGAAATAGGAGATTGTATAAAGAGGTCAAATCTATGAATCATTTGCATCCTCAAAAGAGACAGGGAGAAAGCAAACAGCTTGGAAAATATATTTCAGGGTATTGTCCATGAAAACTTTCACAACCTTGATAGAGAGACCAAAGGTCAAATTCCCTTGAAGTTCTACATCTAGATTGGCAGGTGGTTCTATTTCCTAGTCCAGTGCAATACACAGAGGAAGGGATAAGTTAGGAGACCCTGGGAGCCTGGGAGGCTGGAGGAAAGGGACACATCCCGACCCTTTCTCTTTCCCCATAGCTGACCATTGCCCCAAGAGGACATGACATTTTGGCCAGTTGGTGGCTCTCTTCGTCTGTAAATGTTGTAGTAGTTGCAAAATGAAACCTGCTTTTCCTAAGCTACTGTTGTGTCATTGTAACAGGGTCATTCCCTCTTTTTCAGAATATTCATCATAAGAAAAGAAAAAGAGTAATTTATAAAAGAGCTTCCGGAAAACCTAGAACCGTCACTGAACTTCTGCTTTAATTTGTGGTTTTGTATTTTTAAGGGGAAAGTGATTGACAAAACCCACAAGAGAACTGAAAACAGCTGTGTGAAGAAACAGTGCAGGCTAATGATAAGTGAAGAGGAGAGCACAGTGGGGATTTCTCGAGGAAGAGGGAGGAAACTAATGTGATACGGGAGTGAAAAATGGGATCCAGGAAAGCAGAGAGGAAAGGGGAAACGTGTGCCAGGTCTCAGGAGCAGCAAAGATGTTTATTTTACTTAAGTTTAGGAGACTAACTTCATATGGGAGTGTGTTCTGGAATTCTGAGAGCCAGGAAAGTAACGTACCAGGTGCCAGAATCAGTTAACCATCATCACGTGTATTCTGCACTTCAGTCTAGATGCTGTTTCTCTGGCTGAATATAGGACTTTGAAAAGAGGTGAGACAAATTTTCAGCCTCTCTAGAATTCATGACAGAATTCTGTTTTTTCTTTATGCCGTCTCTCTTGAAGGCCAGTTACTGAACAATAGGACACAGTTCTTGTGAACTTTGTAGAGAGACAGATCATGGTCTCAACTACAACTGTGAAGAAAAAAAGGAAAATACTTGCCATATGTTAAATCCTTATTCTATAGAGGATACTATGCAAACTGCTTTAAACTGCATGTGTTCATTTAAGAATCACAACTATATAAATATTTTTAATCCTTTCTATTTATAAGAAAACTGAGGTTCGGAGATAGTAAGTGGATTTTTTTCAACATCACACATACATGCAAACAGAGTGGAATTTCAATGTAAAATTTTTTATTGTTATTTACAACTAATGTGTAAGCTTTGTATTGGGTTTTTTTTTGTAATAATTTTACCTCGCTTTTGACTTCTGGATTATACACAACTCTCTCCTGCTCTCTGGATATCCTTGCTTCTCGCTGTAGTTTTGGCTGGTTTTGACCAATCTTTTTTTGCTACCTTAAAGCATTGAGAAGGAGTTTTCATCCAGTTTTCCATTTTATTTTATGAAGGAAGTTTGTCAGGTTTTACTGACATTTAACAGAGTATTAATCAAAATAATAATTATTGTAACTTTGTATGTTATAATTTAATATTGTAAAATATTAAGCATATTAACACAGCTTGTCAGTGCATGAAGTCAATCTGCAGACATATATATTTTCAAATGGATAAACTATGCAGGTAAACGATAATCCACATTTTTTTTCAGGTCTAACCTTATTTCTTCCCTTTATTTTAAAGGCAAACCTCTCACAACTGTTTCTTATCTACCTTGTCACGGGTTTCTCTTCTTTGATTTGCTCTCCCACCTACTGTGATACGGTTTGTACTGATTAATTCTAATCCAGCTCTCACTAAGGTCTCCACTGTCACCTATTTTCCTGATGTAGTGGACAATGCTAATTAATATTTCTGCTAAGTCTGTTGATTGTTCTTCTGAACACATTTATTTTCAAAACACACACGTATCACCATTCTATCTTTTCCTTCACTAATGTTGTTTTTCCCCTTTGCTTCCTTTGTGTCTCTTATATCCCCTCCCTTTAAAGGTGGAAGGTCCTCAGAATCAAGTTTAAGCTCTTTATTCCTCTACGCTCTCTCCCCATATGACTGCCTCTAATTTCGGGATTTCTATTGCCAGTTATGAACTTCTAGGCATTGTAGTTCTTCAAAATTGTAAACTCTGACTGGAAATCAACATTTGCAATTACATGTTTAAAAGTCAATTTATAGAAGATATCGCTGCTTTTATTTTTATTTCTGGACCTGCCTAAATCTACCCTCTGCTGGGAAGAATTCATTGTTATTTTTTCTATCTCACAGTATAGCATTTAACATAACTGATATGAATTGAGCATGATTATTGTTGTTAAGTTTCTTTCCTGACAAAAATCAAAAATACAAGAGAGAGCAGGAAATGTATGTGTTTTGTTCACCTATTTATTTTTTTTGAGATGGAGTTTTGTTCTTATGACCCACGCTGGAGTGCAGTGAGTGATCTCAGCTCACTGCAACCTCTGCCTCCCGGGTTCAAGCGATTCTCCTGCCTCAGCCTCCCAAGTAGCTGGGATTACAGGCATGTGCCACCATGCATGGCTAATTTTGTATTTTTAGTAAAGATGGGGTTTCTCCACGTTGTCAGGCTTGTCTCGAACTCCCACGCTCAGGTGATCTGCCTGCCTCGGCCTCCCAAAGTGCTGGGATTATAGGCGGGAAACAGCGCGCCCAGACTATTTTGTTCACTTTTATATCCTGAGGACAACATGCAACATACAACCTGATATAGAAAAATCTATTTTGACTCATAACTAATAATAGGTAACTGAATTGTATCATCTATTTTTTAATCAGTTTGAATAATCAGGCTTGGAGTTTCATTTTAAAGAATAAACAAATACGAGGAGTTTTCCATAGTAAAAATTTAATGAAAAAAGCAAAATAATATATTGACTAAATACAAAGAACATATATGGTTATATTAACCACAAAGTAAAAATACATAATATATGAAAAGAAAATCTTAAATATTATAAATAGTTAAATAAATATTTAGATAAATAGATAAATAGATGCATCTGCATGGTCATCTCTAAGGGACTGCTGCCTACAGAGCTGAACAAGGTGTTGCTTAACACTCCTGAAAACATTTGAAAATTTTGATCAACTCATGTCATGGATGTAGTAAACATGAGAAATGGCAGAGTTCATGAAAGTGTGAGATGATGTATTAGTCATGGAAATGATCATCATTTCTATGTTGAACCAGTTTTCATTCCTTCCTTCTTAATCTTTCTTGCAAGTTGGTCAATAAAGAGAAGGATCTCATGATTTCTGCTCTGACAACCTCCCAGGCACAAGGGCTGTGTTTCTTCTCTGTCAGATAGAGAGTGATTCTTTGGAAGTATTTCCTCACAGCCAGGATGGAGTCCGCATTCATCACGGGAGTCCCTTCCACTCCAATCTTCTGCATCACACAGGCTTCCAAGTCATTCAGCCGCTCGTAAAGTTCAGTGTAAAATTTATCTAAGAGGGTTGTATCCCAAGCAGCGGATGAATCCTTTGTGTTAAACAGGTTGAAGGTCTGCTGGATCATCTCATGGAGGACGAAGATAGCTTGAGCCTTCTGGAAGTGGTCACCATCAAACACCTCTTGAGGGAAAACAAAGTCATGTCTGTCCTTCAGGCAAGAGAAAGGAGAGATTCTCCTCATTTGTGCCAGGAGTATCAAGGCCCTCCTGTTACTCAGGCTGTGGGCCTGAGGCAGATCACAGCCCAGAGAGCAGATGGACTTACAGCTGAGCACCACCAGGGCCGTCAGGAAAGTAAAGGGCAAGGCCATTGAGGATGTGTCAGAGGCTACTGGGCTGGTTGAGATGAGTGACTCCGAACCTTGGACTTTAGAGTCTCTGAAGACCTTACTTTACGTATAGCCTTAAATAGGGAACATACAAATTTCCATTTTCTGAATACCCCTCTCTTACTTTCTATTTCTGTTTTTGCTTTCCTCAACCACTTTCTTTTTTCATTATTACCTCCTCGTCCCCTTTCCCATAGTCTTTTTAGAAATTTCTCTGTAATTCAAAGCCCCACTAATATTTAATAACATGGATCTATATCTGCTGATGTTCTATATGCCCATGTTTATATATAAGCAGTATAAAGTTTAATGCTTTTCTTCAGTGGAGGGTTAAGAATGACCAAACGAACATTTTAAGCTAAAAGTTAGTAGTTAAATTTAAAATCTATGGATATTTAACTTAACTTCATAGCTAAATTTTTAAAGTGAATTTTATATAATATATTCAACTTAAATAAATTGTAGTGTGTCAAATTAAGCAAATAAACAAGTTATAAAAATACATAATAATACCTAATAAAATACTTAAGTCATTCAAAACTGCAAAGACTGTTTAAATTATTTTTTAATATTAACTGTTAGTGCACTTAACTTTTTGCTGCATAGGGGGAAACTTTTAACTTCACTACCTGCTAGATATTCATCCAGATATTATCAAGATTGTTCTCTTTTCAGTGCTGGAACAATTAATGATATGTTGAACAACATTAGTATAATTAAATAATATAATTGAAGTATTCTTATTTGATTCTCAAATCCCACAACACATTCAGAAGTGGTAAGGATCAAACATAAGCTACATCCACAATACAGCAAATGACAACACATACTGTATGCAGTGGACAGCTCTCATGATATGCCTCTAGTAAACCTTGGAAAGTTATCCAATCACAGCACCTATTTGCCGTACGTTTGCAGCACCGATCTTTTATTTTTATTTTTATTTTTAATTGTACTTTAAGTCCTGAGATACATGTGCAGATCTTGCCGGATTGTTGCATAGGTACACACATGCCATGGTGGTTTTCTTTCTCCATACCCCCGTCACCTACATCAGGTATTTCTCCCAATGTTATCCCTCCCCAACCTCCCCACCCCCTGCTATCCCTCCCCTAGACCCCTACCCCCCAACAGACCCCAGTGTGTGATGTTCCCCCTCCATGGTTTTTATTATTCACATTATTTTTACCTTTTTATTCAAGTCTAATAATACGCATAATGTTTCAGAACTATTAACCAGAACTTCTGTGAGAAACAGTTCTACTAACTAGCATACAGTGTTTGTATACAACACTTTTGTATTTATCACTTTCAGAGTGGTTATGTCACACATCAATTACATTAATTTGTCATTATATTTGGTTTTGGTTCCTACTGCCAATGTGGTTGTGTTTTTTAAATTTACATACAGGAAAATTCACACGTTTTGGTCCATAGTGCCATGGGTTTTAACAAATGGACAGAATTATAGTTCATTTATTTTTACCTCAAGTTTTCTTGTAACTTTAAAGTTGAACAAAAAGTTTTTACCAATATATACTGTGAAAATTGCCTTGATATACAGAATCTGTTGTTGCAAATAACAGGATCTCATTCTTTTTTATGGTTTAATAGTACTCCATTGTATATACGTACCACTCTTTGTATATTTGAGATAGCAGCCATTATGAGATATGCCCTTGAAAATATATTTCTCCCAATATGTGGCTTTTCATATTCTCTTGACAGCATCTTTTGAAAAGTAGAAGTTTTTAATTTTAATGAAATCCAGTGTATTATTTTTTTCTCTAATAGATCATGGATTACGTCTTTGTTGTTTTATCTAAAGTCATTGCCAAACACAAAGTCATCTAGATTTTGGCTTTTCTTAACATATTTATGATAAAGATAACTGGCTCCTGTATTTTACTCTGACAACAACTTAGGCACATTCATTGTGTTCTTTTCTTTTTCTTTTCTTTCCTTTTCCTTTTCCTTTTCTAATGGAGTTTTGCTCTGTCACACAGGCTGGAGTGCAGTGGTGGGATCTCGGCTCACTGAAACTTCTACCTCCCAGGTTCAAGCTGTTCTCCTGCCTTAGCCTCCCAAGTAGCTAGGACCTCAGGTGTGCACCACCACACCTGACTTTTTTTTTTTTTTTTTGTATTTTTAGTGGAGACAGGATTTCACTATGTTTGTCAGGCTGGTCTTGAACTCCTGATCTCAAATGATCTGTCTGCCTCAGCCCCCTAAAGTGCTGGCATTACAGACACTGAGTGCTGCTGAGCAACTGCACCCAGACTTACTGCATTCCTTTTCTTTTAGATAGAGACTGGTTCCTTGAAGTACCTCTTCACAGCCAGTAGGAAATACTCACTTAGCTCAAATATTTCTTCTACTTTTTTCTCCTGATGTCAACAGGTCTTCAGGTCTTTCTGCTGCTGCTGATGTGCAAGGAGGAATTTCAACCAAGTGTCTCATTCACAGCAGCCAAAGGGTCTTCTGTGCTGAAGAGATTAAAGATTTGCTACAGCACCTCAAGGAGGAAAACAGTGGCCTTAGCCTTCTGGAACTGGCTCCATCCAGCTGCTCCTAGTAAGTACAAAGTCATTTCTGTTCATTAGACAGGAGGAAAGAAAGTCTCCTCATTGTCTCTAAAGCATTGAGATTCCCCTACTGATCAGACGTTGGCGTTTTGGTGGTTCACGGCCATTAACACTGCAGGGAGGCCTAAGGGCATCACTAGGACCGTTGTTATAAAGACGGAGGAGGCCACTGAAAATCTTGTAGATGCTACTGGCTTGGCGGCCTGTGTAGTTGCGTGAATCTTGGTCCTCAAGCTCTCTGAAGATCTTTCATCATGTTTCCCTTTTACATCAGGAACACAATGGTTTTCACTTCTGGAAGCCCTGCACGTAGGACACGTGTCCAGGATTGCAGTAGGGGTGACGCTCTCTTTTTAATCATTTTTTACTAGGTATAATGACTCCTTCAGTTGGTGCCAATAGTTGTAGTGCAAATACTAGTTACTTGCAGGTAAAATGGGTGGGGGAATTTAAATTCCAAAGCCAACATTATTTTTATCTTTTCATGGTGCCATCTCACTCAAAAGTAAGTGTCATGTCTCTAGTGACACCGTATGTTGTGAAGAGACAAAGTATAACTTGATCAATATGCACACAGCCATGTGTTCTGACCTCCAACTCTCCCTAACTCAACCCCCTTTGGCAGAGCATGGGTTACTTCTGGCAGTAAGATATTCCTGTATTGGGTGGTTTCAAGTGCCCTCAAAATGTGCCGCTAGTTTTCTTCACACTACCTAAGCACTACCTCTGTCCACTAAGTATGAATATAATTGAGCAAGTAGTGAGATATAACCTTATATCTTCCTGACACAGGTATCAAATAGTTTGCAGATGACTCTGTCAAACAAACATTTTCTGCATTCCCATGCTCTCATTACCAGATATGCAATACAAATCACAATTTATACCTCCACCCGTGGCATTTATCATTAAATCTAGACTCATATACTCAATTCTCAGTGAGATTTCTACACTTATGTTGTTTTCCAGTCACCTTAGAAAGAATATCAACTATTTTTTTCCAACATGATTCATAGCTAAAAGTTCTGTTATGGACACATTATTGCCGTTTAGTTTTTTTGCAGTATTTATTTTTTTAGTTTTCATTTTTAAGCTTTATTTTAGGTTTGGGAATACATGCGAAGGTTTGCTACGTAGGCAAACACTTGTTCACGGGGGTTTGTTGTAAATATTATTTCATCACTCAGTTATTAAGCCCAGCACCCAATAGTTATATTTTCTGCTCCTCTCCCCTTTCCCAACCTGAAGTAGGCCCAAGTGTCTATTGTTTCCTTCTTTGTGTTCATAAGTTCTAGTCTTTTATCTCCCACTTATAAGTGAGAACATGCAGTATTTGGTTTATTGTTCCTGTATTAGTTGGCTAAGGATAATAGTCACTAGCTCCATCCATGTTCCCACAAAAGACATAATCTCGTTCTTTTCTATGACTGCATAGTATTCCATGGTGCATATGTACCACATTTTCTTTATCCAGTTTGTCATTGATGGACATTTAGGTTGATTCCATGTCTCTGCTCTTGTAAATAGTGCTGCAATGAGCATTGGCATGCATGTGTCTCTATGGTAGAATGATTTATATTCCTCTGGGTATATTCCCAGTAATGGAATTCCTCAGTTGAATGGTAGTTCTGCTTTTAACTCTTTGAGGAATTGCCACACTGCTTTCCACAATGGTTGAACTAATTTACATTCCCACCAACACTGTATAATTGTTCCCTTTTCTCCTCAACCTCACTGGCTTTTATTTTTGACTTTTTACTAATAGCCATTCTGATTGGTGTAAGATGGTATCTTATTGTGTTTTAATTTGAATTTCTCTAATAATCAGTGATATTGAGCTTTTTTCGTCATGAAAATGAAAGAAGAGACGTGATTTTCCACTTACACAATCACAAAGTGTAAGTTCACAAAATACAATGTATTGAAATTGGGAACTAGGGGCTCTGGTAGAGGGGAAGAATGAAGGCCAATGTTAAGATACACAAAGGCAAGAAAATGGCTGATCTTCAGGGTACTCAGGGGAGAGGAACTCCTGCATCCATGAACTTCTCTCAGCTTTGCAACACATGCCATTTGACTTTTCTGTCAATTAATCCACTTTTTTTTGTATTTTATTATTGTATATATTTAAAAATTTTTAATTGACAAATAATATCTGTACATATTCATAGGGTACATATGCTCTTTTGGTACATGCATATTTAATGTTCAATTAAGAATATTTGTGACGTATGTCACCTTTAGTATTTATCATTAATTTTCTTGGGACCATTTCAAATCCTCTCTTCTAGTTATTTAAAAATACATAATATATTATGTTAATGTTAACAACTGTGCTATTGAACATTGGAACTTATTTCTTCCATCCAACTGTGTGTCCACATGTGGTCAACTCTGAGGAAAAAAGGGAGGAATGACACCAACCACCTCCCAAGAGACAGGCAACCAGACTCCATTTGGTGTAACACTAACCCTCTTTGGCAGGGTAATGGATATTAGCCTTGCCCGAGTATACTACCTAGTTAATAAATCCACTCAGACAATGAAATGATTGCTTTTAGATACCTCGTATTAAAAGACAGGGGATTAGATAAGCCAAGAAAAAAATAGTCACGGGGGTTTATTATACATATTATTTCATCACTCAGGTATTAAGCCCAGCACCCAATAGTTGTATTTTCTGCTCCTCTCCCTCCTCCCACCTCCCACTCTAAAGTAGACCCAAGTGTCTATTGTTTCCTTCTTTGTGTTCATAAATTCTAGTCATTTATCTCCCACTTATAAGCGAGAACATGCAGTTAATACATTATATAATACATTATAAAATATTTAATGATCAAGTCAGAATATTTGTGACCTACGTCACCTTTGATATTTATCATTAATTTTGTTGCTCCTAATGTAACATTGAGTTTTACGGCAAGCGTAGCAGGGACCATCCAATGTTCTAAAGTCTGGGACACTAAGGTCCTAGCACTAGGGACTAAGCTGCCAGGCCAGCCTGTTGGTGAATCTGATGTAGGCTACCTGGATAGCATCTCTGGACCCGCCCTGGGAAAAGGGAGCCCATTTCCCTGAAGTGAGTCCCAGGTCAAGCAGCATTCACCAGAAGCTGACTAAAGAACCTTGAATCTTAAGGGAACATTGGTGGTAGTCTGGCAGTACTCCACATGAGTCTGTGGTGGTTGTGGCCACACGGTGAGGCTCCTCAACCATTGGAAAGGGAAGGGAATGTGTGAAAGGACTGTGTCTTGTGATTTGAGTGCCAGCTCAGCCACAGTAGAAAACCAGGTAGACTCCTCAGGTTTCTGATTCTAGTCCCTGGCTTCCAGATGGCACCCCTGGACCCATTCAGGGCTGGGGGAAACTCGCCACCCTGATGGGCAGGACATAGACCTGGCTTTGCCACCTGCTAACTGTGGATTCCTGGGGCAGTAGCCAGCGAGTGATTACAAAAGGTCTTGGGTGACACCCAGTGCTATGTTGACTTTAGGTCTGACAGAGCACAGTCATAGTGGTATTGGCCACAGAAGTTCTGGTGTCACTCTACTTCAGCTTCAGGGGGCTTAGAAAAGAGAGAGAAAGAGAGACTCCATTTTTTTGGGAGAAAGTAAAGAAAAGAACAAGAGTCTCTGCCTGGTAATCCAGAATTTCTGGATCTTACCCAAGACCACCAAGATATCACAGTACCCCGATGAGTCATCAAGAACTACAGTATTACTGGGCTTGGAGGGCCCTTAAAGCAGATACAGCTTAGATCACAACACTCACGTTTTCTTAATATTCCAAAAGCCTTCCCAGGAAGGATGGGTACAAACAAGCCCCACTATGAAGACTACACTAAATAAATAATTCTTCAGTGCCCACAGATGAACATCTACAAGTAGCAAGATAATCCTGGAAAACACAACCGCACCAAATGAACTAAATACTGCATCACAAATCAATCCTGGAGAAACAGAGATACACAAATTTTCAGGCAGAGAATTCAAAATACCTGTCTTGGGGAAACTCAAAGAAATTCAAGATAACACAGAGAAGAAAATCGGAATTCTATAAGAAGAATTTAACAAAGATATTGAAATAAGTAAAAAGAATCAAGCAGAAGTTCTGGAGCTGAAAAATGCAACTGGAATGCTAAAGTACGCATCAGAGTCTTTTAACAGCAGAATAGATCAAATAGGAGAAAGAAAGTGAACTTGAAAACAAGATATTTGAAAATACACAGAGAAGAGAAAAGAAAAAGGATAAAAACAATGAAACAAACCTACAGCATCTAGAAAATAGCCTCAAAAGGGCAAAGCTATGAGTTATTGGCCTTCGAGAGGAGGTAGAGAAAGGGATGGGGTAGAAAGTATATTCAAAGGGATACTAACAGAGGACTTCTGAAAACTAAAGAAGCATATCAGTATCCAAATACAAGAAGATTTAACTCAAAGAAGACTATGGCAAGGCACTTAGAATCAAACTCCCAAAGAGCAAGAGTAAAGAAAAGATTCTAAAGTCAGCCACTGAAAAGAAACAAATAACGTACACTGGAGCTCCAATACATCTGGCAGTGGACTTTTCAGGGGAAGCCTTACAGGACAGGAGAGAAACATGACATAAAACAAACAAACAAAAAAACAACGTTTCACCCTAGAATATTGTATCTGGTGAAAATACCCTCCAACATGAAGGAGAAATGAAAACTTTCCCAGATAAACAAAAGCTGGGGAATTTAAAGAACACCTGTCCTGTCCTACAGGAATTGCTAAAGGAGTATTTCAATCAGAAGGAAAACAACATTAATAAGCAGTAAGTAATCACCTGAAGATACAAAACTTACTGGTAATAGTAAGTACACAAAATGTTACAAAGCAGGAGGATGGAGCTAAAGTGTAGTAATTTTATTAGTTTTCTTTTTGCTTGTGTGTTTGTTTATGCAACCAGTGTTAAGATGTCATCAGCTTAAAATTATGGGTTATAATACTGTAATTGCAAGTCTCATGGTAACCTCAAACAAAAAAAAATGTGCAATGAATACAAAAAAAATTAGAAAGAAACTGAATAATATCACCAGAAAAAAATCATCTTCACTAAAGTCAGGAAGGAAAGAAAAAAGAGAAGATCACAAAACAACCAGAAAACAACAAAACAGCTGGAGTAAGTCCTTCCTTATCAATGATAGCACTAAATGTAAATGTATTAAGCTCTCCAATCAAAATATTATACATAGAGTAACTGAATGAATTTTAAAAATCTAGACCAATTGATCTGTTTCCTAGAAGAAACACAA